>PNEQ01042445.1:0-21728 GCA_003012365.1 Medauroidea extradentata | reverse complement strand
GTTGGTGCAACTTAGTGCAGGTTGGTGCAACTTAGTGCAGGTTGGTGCAACTTAGTGCAGGTTGGTGCAACTTAGTGCAGGTTGGTGCAACTTAGTGCAGGTTAATGCAACTTAGTGCAAGCATTGGGTTAGGGTTGCTTGTGTAGTTAAAGATGGGTTGGGTTAGGTTGTTTTAGGTTAGGTTAGATTAGCTTAGTTTAGTTAAGGTAGGGTTAGGTTGGATTAGGTTATGTTGGGTTAGCTTAGGTTAGGTTGGGTTAGTTTATTTTGGGTTAGGTTGGGTTAGTTTAGGTTGAGTTAGTTTAGGTTGGGTTAGGTTGGGTTGGGTAAGGTTCGGTTAGGTTAGGTTGGGCTAGGTTAGATTGGTCTAGGTTAGGTTGGGCTAGGTTAGGTTGTGTTAGGTTGTTTTAGGTTGGGTTGGGTTAGGTTCGTTAGGTTAGGTTTAGATCGGGTCTGGTCGGGTAAGGTTAGGTTGGGTTAGGTTTGTTGTAGTTAGGTTGGGTGTGGTTAGGTTGGGTGTGGTTAGGTTGGGTGTGGTTAGGTTGGGTGTGGTTAGGTTGGGTGTGGTTAGGTTGGGTGTGGTTAGGTTGGGTGTGGTTAGGTTGGGTGTGGTTAGGTTGGGTGTGGTTAGGTTGGGTGTGGTTAGATTGGGTTGTGTTAGGTTGGATTGTGTTAGGTTAGGGTAGTGTTAGTTTAGGGTAGTGTTAGGTTAGGGTGGTTTTAGGTTAGGGTTGTTTTATGTTAGGGTTGTGTTAGGTTAGTGTTGTGTTAGATTAGTGTTGTGTTGCTTTAGGTTGGGTTAGGTTAGGTGTTGTTAGGTTAGGTTGTGTTAGGTTACGTTGTGTTAGGTTATGCAGGGTTAGGTTATGTAGGTTTAGGTTGGGATATGTTAGGTTGGGTTAGGTTATGTTGGGTTATGTTGGGTTTGTTAGGTTACTATGGGTTAGGTTAGGTTGTGTTGGGTTTGTTTTGTTTACGTTAGGTTGGGGAGGTTCGGTGTGGTTTGGTTTATGTACGTTTGGGTTGGTTTAGGTTGGTTTAGTTAGGATTTGTTTAGGTTAGTTTAAGTTAGGTTCTGTTGGGTTGGGTTATGTTGGGTTAGTTTAGGTTGTGTTAGGTAAGTTTGGGTCAGGTTAGATTGGGTCAGGTTAGGTGGGATTAAGTGAGGTGGGATTGTTAGGGTTGAGAAAATTTCGCGAATTTAATTACCTGCGTGTTAGAATCAAGTATCCAATGCATACTCAAGTCCCGACCATTTGTCCACTAGCTATTACTCAGTGGAACAACGGACAATGAACAAATTGACGGGGCTTCAGTATGCATAGGACAATGGATTCTAAAATGTAGGTCATTGAATTCGCGTAATTTTCCCATCTCTGTGGGTTATTCTAAGTTGGGTTATGTTGTGTTGGGTTATGTTGGGTTAAGTTTGGTTATGTAGTGTTGGGTTAGTCCATGTTTGGTTAGGTTAGTTAACTATAGTTTGAGGTATTTTAGGATAGTTTGTTAGGTTAGTTTAGTTTTGGTTGTGAAGTTTTGTTTAATTAGTTTTTTTCTCTTAGTTTATTTTTAGATTAGATTGATTTATTTTGGGTTAAGTTAGGTTGTGATTGGTTAGTTTGGGAGGGTTAGGTTAGGTTGCAATAAGTCGGATTTTTGTTACATTGAATTTATGTTATGATTGGTTTGTTATGTTGTGTCATTTTAGTTTTAGTAAGGTTGATTTTCTTTAGGTTAGTTTGTGCTAGGTTAGTTTGGGTTAGGTTTGTTTAGTGTAAGTATGGTTTTGTTTGTTGAGTCTAGTTATTTTGGGCAAGGTTAGGCTAGGTTAGGTTACATTCGGTTTGGTTAAATGTTTCTTGTTTAGGTTTGGTTATGTTTGAACTTGGTTAGGTTATGTAGGGTTATGTTATATTGGGTTAGATTAAATTGGGTAAGTATAAATTGTGTTAGGATAAATTGTGTTTGGTTAAATTGTGTTTGCTTACATTAGGTTAGGTTGAATTGGGTTAGGTTAAATTGGGTTAGGTTAAATTGGGTTAGGTTAAGTTGGGTTAGGTTAAGTTGGGTTAGGTTAAGTTGGGTTAGGTTAAATTGGGTTAGGTTAAATTGGGTTAGGTTAAATTGGGTTAGGTTAAATTGGGTTAGGTTAAATTGGGTTAGTTTAAATTGGGTTAGGTTAAATTGGGTTAGGTTAAGTTGGGTTAGGTTAAATTGGGTTAGGTTAAATAGGGTTAGATTAAAGTGGGTTAGGTTGGGTTGGGTTAGGTTGGGTTGGGTTAGGTTGGGTTGGGTTAGGTTGGGTTGGGTTAGGTTGGGTTGGGTTTGATTGGGTTGGGTTTGATTGGGTTGGGTTTGATTGGGTTGTGTTTGATTGGATTAGGTTAAATTGGGTTAGGTTAAATTGGGTTTGGTTTGGTTGGGTTACGTTAAATTATGTTTGGTTAAGTTAGGCTGTGCTAGTTTTGTTTTTCAGATAGGGTTGGTTAGTTTGGGTTAGATTGTGTTATTTTACTTTGTATTAAATCAGTTTTTGTTAGGTTTTGATGGGTGGTTTAAGTTTGGTAAGGCTAGGATGTGTTAATTTAGGTTTGTTAATGTTATATAAGTTTGGGTGGGGTTGGTTTGGTTGTGTTTGGTTAGTTTTGGTGGGTTATGGTAGGTCTAGATTGGTTGGTCATGGTAGGTCTAGATTGGTTGGGTTAGTTTACATTTTGTTTGTGTTACGTTACGTTAGGTTGAGTTGGGTGTCGTTATATTTGATTTTGATTTATAAATTTGTGTTATAGTGCATTAGGTTATAAAAAACAAATTTATTTGGCCATTTACAGACGTATATACGGCTGACTATATTTTTTTTTTCTGTGTGTATGACATTTTTGCTCGTTGTCCTCTCAGAGTTCATTTCCGGATGTGGGTCCCTATAAATTATAAGACCTTGTTTACGTTTCTATTGGATGAATAGATATGTACATTTTTTATCCTACAACAAATAGTTTTCACTGACTGAGCAGGATATGAAAATCGTAATAAATTGAACTAAACCACTTTTGATGAGAGGGGGTATCGTACAAAGTAAACAAATTATTTTGTAGATTGAAATGCTACATGTCTGTTCCGCCATGCAAAAACACTAATACTGTTAACTGTACCAAGTTTCTTTCTGTGTGTGGTATTAATATACTGCACATTTTAAAAAGAAAATTCTAGTAAAATGTTTGACTATTTAATCGGTTTATTGGTACTATTGGAGTATCACAAGATTGTACTGCGTTTTATTTAGTACTTAAATTTGTTGTTTTTGAGAAAATTGTAGCAGCTGCAAAGGAACTCTGTTCCTCGTAGTATCCTGGTTATAAGCAGTACTGCCTAATTTGTTACTTGCAATTAATGACAATATACAAGCTGTGAATAAACTATACACGGCTCTGTTTTAGGTGGATACTATGAGAACATTATTTTTCCATAATCCCATGTTCGGAAACACAAGGCTTACGCGCTAGACACCCTGAATGGAGAAGGGTGATGCATGCTGACTAACGTCCTGTACTGCGTGACGTCATATTACGACTGACTTGGCAATCAGTAGTCTATAGTTGTGAAATAATTGTACGCGTCAGTATATACACATCGGATACCATGTTTGTGAGGGCTTGTTGGAGCAGGGGGGGGCCAGGAGATACTGTCCCTCCCCTAGAACAGTGGGCAGGCTCAGCACAAGCGTTTGTACTCCCCTTAAGTTGCAGTTGCTATTTAAAGTTTATTTGTAATTTTTTTATTAATATTGTATAGTCAATATTTAGACTCGAAAATCACAAAGTACCACCAATTTGCTCACTAAAATCCAGATTTTCCTAAACCTAAACGAGCACCCCCGGACCCCCGCTTTAGTAAGTCGTTATAGAAATAATTCGGAAATAAATTTATGTTCAACGATCCTGCCTCCTCCCCCCCCCCCCCCCAATAGCTTGAATATCTTCCGCCGCCACATGATGTGGTCATGCACATAGAAAAATGTTTCGTGCAGTCAGCCAAATATATACTTACTTTTGTATATCGTGAAACATGTTTGTATTTGGTCCAATAAAATTTTTGGTGTACCTGACAAATATATGCAATACATAAAGTATTGATTTAAATTTTTTACAACATGTGTATTTAACTGGATAATTAAATTTGCCAGGTCACCAAATTATTGGTTGAGTCAGCTGTTAGACGTGTGTAAGCCATATGAAAACATATATACAGTTGACTACCAGACATTTTTCTTTGTGTAAGTACGTTTATTAACCAATGTTTATGTAGAAATGGTTTATTTACGTGTTACTGACTCTGGAGCATGAAGAGGATGCCCGTAGTTCTGTCCACGACAGAAAAAAAAAACGTAGCAGTGAACACGGTTATTATTCAGAATCGCTGACGACTGCAATGTGTTGCACCACGAAATATGGCTGATGCGTCACTTTGAGTCACAAATTGACATTTCCGATGTCGTTGAATAATTGGCGGTGTGTATGAGAAATCTGGCAACACGAGATGCTTATAGGCGGTTCGGGATGAAGTGAGCACTCAAAATATCCCTGCTAAATTTCTATTTTCAGCGAATACGTATCTTCCCGCGCGTCACGGCTAGCAACGGGAAATGTCTACCCGCTCTAGACACGTCAATTGAAGTTTGAGCGTGTAAAATAAATTGTGCAGTCGGTAGGAACATACATAGTTTGATAAAAAAAACTGTTGTCAATTTTGAGAGTCTATTTCTGTATTGTTGTATTTAAATACGAGAATACACGGAATTATGTTGCGTAATTTCGCTGTCAATCATGCAGGCAATATGGTAACTATAGTTGGGAGTGTTGAATTGTATGCAGTAACGAGTAATGATATTTTTCAAGGGTTTAAATTTTAATGCTCACTTTATTCCAAACGACCTGTACTTGCTGTGGAGAGATGCTTTTATATTTTGTGTAGTTTTATAAAGATGTGCTTATTTCCGTTTTTGTTTATCCCGTGTCGTATCGCGAGTTGGGTAACTCCTCCGTTGATCCACTCCGTTCCTGGTAATGTACTGGTAATCCAGCCGCAGTCCCTTGCTTCCCTAGGGATTACCGCCACTTACCCTTCATTGTGTTCGCTTGCTCCAAGTCCCGTGCCGCCCGCGCTGTTTATTTACATTCCTCCGCACTCTAGATGTATTCCCGTGCTTTAAATATCATCTTTCTTCTTTTCTTTATGGGCTACGTGCTCTGTGAGATGTTCTGCATGTCTGAGTTTATGTTGGGTTAGGTTATGTTGCGTCACGTTGGGTAAGGTTAGGGTAAATTATGCAAATCATACAATCTCGTGACATGTCATTACAAGGCATGGCAATTCATGACTATAGGCGCCGCACGGTAAGTTAATACTTTTAGAAACGAACTGTTGAAAAAAATCACTAGAAATACTTTCATAAGTACCTTACGCAATGTAAGATAATACAAAAATAAATATGGTGAGAAAAATGTTTTAAGGGCCTCGCCTACCTGCGTTTAAAATGCGTTGCAGCGTGTTCGTAAATACGTTTTTTAAAGGAACTATTCCACATATGCCTATGTATGAAAAGAAAATACACTCCAAACTATGACTGAAGAGTAGTTTCAAAACATCACGTCGATTAGAAAAATAATTTCGGAGCTCCTCAAAATGGCTAAAAACAGCTTTTTCAACCTGTCATATGTGAAAAACTACTCACGGGATTCACGTGAAGCTACTCTAGGAGCATGGAATGGACTTTGCTGAGAACTTTTCACCAATAAAAGTACGTGGGGTGGGTAGGGGGGGTGTCACCACTGAAAGTGTCAGTCAGGCGAATGATCTACGATACCACTGCACGTAGTTTGTGTCTTGCGGTAAAGGCGATACCGCACCACAGGAGCTGGTCAACATCGCCCTTGGCGCCGTGCCTCACTCACACACTCCACTAGCATAAAAATAGTTTGTGATATTTATTTTAAAAGAAAGTTACCTAATACGAGTGTACGACATTTGGAGGAACGTTGGCATTGATGATGAAATATTTTCTCTGTACATCAAGTAAAACAGCTGAAATATTGATTATAATTATAGTCCCGGATATTTCGCAGGTTCAACGACTATCAGGCTGGACTGCACAGTCCTATATACACTATGTCCTCAGATAGTTGTATAATGTCTGCTGCTCCAGTGAGAGAGCATTTGAACATTTAACGATGTAGCGCGGGAGTCCATGAGTGTTTTTAGGCATGTCCGCCATTGGTCCGGAGTCCTCAAGCTCACGTTTAATAAACAATGAATAGGGACCTTGGTTTTTTGCGAAAATAATATTATTTCACTATGTTTCAGTGTCTGACGTGCACATGTGCAATTCTGCTTCATGATTATTGGCAGCTTGTCTATATGACGAGCCGTATATCATTTGTCTGAGCCAATTACAATAAAGTATATGCAACACCTCACGACTGTGATTTGCCGGTAGAGTCCTAAGACAAGAGAGAGTTAAAATATCCAATCACTGACCACGAAGCAGAATTGCACATGTGCACGTAAGGCACTGAAACGAAGTGGGGCAAAATTCTTTTCGCGAAAAACCAGTGTCCCTAACAATGAATGACCCGATAGAAAAAGTTTACAACATTTACATGACTTATAAATCCAGCCTCTTCTCAGTTGAATCCGCTAAATTTCCGGGACCATAATTATAATTTAGTGCAATGTTGTACGTAATATATTTTCAGGAAACACATTAAAATTTATACTTGCGATGAACGTTGTAGTTTTAAGAGGTGACATTGTAAGTGGCTGCGGATGAATGAGTCATAGCTAGAGACTCTGATTTTCGGTTAAAATAATTTTACACGAACTTGTTTCTGTGTGTTACGTGCAAATCTGCAGATGCAGCTCTTCTTCTTGGTCAACGATTGGCAGAGATTAGATAAACATACAGATGAGCATAGTATATGTCTTAGGGCGAGGCCTTGAGACGGAAGGGAGAGAAGTCCGTACACCTTATTCGTGTGAAGAAAGTTGTTGGTTTTCACAGCAACGTGTGCAACGCGGCTGTGGTTAGACCAACCATAACCTTATTTTTCATTACACATGCAGGTACAGCTGATTGCACTCCGCCATATTGTTATGTGTATAAACAAAGGCTGCTTATGCTCGATGTATATTTTACTCTCACATTTGGTGTTTGGGTGTTTTTAACTCTGAGTCCTGGAGTTCAACCGGCAAATCATAGTAGACGTGTGTTGTCGCAGTAACCGTCTTCTGATTGGCCTAGTCCAATGAGTGACGCCTCTGAACAAAGACATGCTGCTTATAACCTTGAAGCAGAACTGAGGATATGCACGTTGGCCTACAGTTTCATTTAGGTGCGTGGTATTTTTACTGGCGAATCTGTTGTTTTTAAAATATCTTCTGATAAATTGAGAAAGCAAATATTGGTGTAACCGATTGAATTACTACGCATATTTTTCCATCTGATCAGCACAAACTGTACTATTTAATCCGTAATTTGAAAAATACATTTTAAATATTTAACTAAAAGTCACAGTTACAGCTTCACATGATTTTAGTCTACGTGAAATAAGCATTGCACCACCATTCTTAAAGCAAGCATGCTTGTAATGGATTGCTCGTTTTTTTTAATGAGACTTACGTATTTTGATAAGTTACACATAAATTCACAGTGATATTGAAGTATACAGTAATAAGTATTCGTGTTGATCGATTGTTTTGGATAGTTGAGTTTTGATGTTAAGTTTTCTGTAACACAGACGATAAGGTATCTCTTCCAGAACAAGTAGGATAACAAGGCAAGGCTAGAGACCCGTGGTGGAAGAGGTGGTCTCCTTAGCATCAATACTGTCTGGAGTATACATACACTTATTCGTGATACTGTTCCGAACTTCAGAAATATGTTACTTTAATTATGATCTTACATGTAATTCTTTGATCACTTATTGCCGGAACTCTTTGTTGCTAACGTATTGAACTGTGCGTGCAGATCCTTCCCAATGTTGTGAAGCCTGCAAAGTGGTCCCTCACGATATTAAGTTATAGGCCTATCACGATATGTATCAGGGGCAGATCCAGAATTGAATTGAGAGGAGAGGGATGTATTTTTGCTAGCACTGGTTGGCCGATTTAAAGCGGGAAGTTCGGGGGTCCTCCCCCGAAAAAAAAATTGATTTTAGGATCCAAAATGGTGCACTTTGAGAAGATTTTGGATATTAATGTTTAACACACAGCAGATACAAACTGGAAATTTTTCGAAGAGTTTACAGTCAGTTTCTAAGGGTATATTGCAAAGTTCATAACACCTACTGCATTTTCAATAGTTTGAATTAAAAGTATAGCGTTTCTAAAACAAGGTTGAGCTCATGGGGGAGGGGAGGAATCCCCCCCCCCCTTGTATCCGCCGCTGGTATGTGTTAGGTTTACCCTATAGCGGAGCCACATGTTGGGAACTGTGCAAGCCGTATTCCCTCCAGTTACTGCAGACATTGTTCTCGTTGTTGAGTCTGTGACCTGACCGCTTCTCTCTCTTATACGGCCACTGTACGGAGAACTAGGACCACCTGCGTCCTATCGTCTAACTTGGTAATTGGCCCAAGTTTAATCTAAGGTGTGGCTAGCGTGGGTTGCGACAAGCAGCGGTGTTAACTTGTTGACCGAGTCGTAACGGTAAACTAGTTTTCTCCCTTGAACTCTCTAACGACTGGCCAGACGAAAAACTTCAACCTTCTGGTCTGTACTCTTGTTTTTAAACTCCAATTTGTTCTGCTGTAATCTCTTCCCATGACAGCGATGATAATGTGTCAAAGAATATTCAGGAATACAGTAGTGAAATAGCCCGTGGGACAGCGAACTGTCACACATGCCAGCAACATGGCGGAAACAACTACCGCCAATCAGCACAAGGTAGCTGCCCTGCTAGCCAATAGGAAACATGCAGTAACACGCAGGAGCCAAACATACACGGGGTTGTTATTAACAGCTTCATGCAGCCAATAAGCGGCGGAGTTTGTACGTATCAAACGAGCCGTCACGTCATTTCACATCTGTATTACTATTTTGTCTGTAGTCCTGTTCTGAGTTGAACCTTTAAGAATGCGTGGTAGATAAATAAACGCTGAAAACATAAATTGATTTCTACGCTTTTTTTCGAAGTCAATATTATGGATAAAATACTCCATGACAATCCTAGATAACGGTATTTGCCAACTTTATGAGTAAATATTTATTCAGAATTACTAATCCGTTACGCGTGATATCTTGCGCCGCAGTTAAATGCACGAGGTTCCGGCGTCAGAGATTGTGCCTCAGAAGTTCGTAACACTGAAAACAATTTTGTTCAAAACGTTGGCTTAAACTATTGTCTAGGATTGCTATCGTTTAATTTTCGCAAATTGGCTTCAAGAAACCTACAGTTGTAGATTAATGCTTTTGCGTTGGATAATGTACCACTCCGCCTTAAGAAGAATCTCTAGCAAGATATTTTCTGTAAAATAAATGTTTGGGCGTATACGCAAATGTCTGTAAATAGTCGTTCTGGGAACATACTTTCTTTCGATGAAAGGTAAATAACTAATGCCTGTCCGTAAATTCATGGTGCCCTTTTGACCGGTCACAAAAGAGAAACGAAAGAAGATAGAAATATGAAATCTGCGCTAGATAAAAGTAAAACTCTCCAAGATTGTGTAGCATGATGTGCACGCTATTATTACATATCTGTGGACGCTACTTTTCTCTTTATTCCTACCGTATTTCACTAGAGATGGGAAAATAGTGAAAGTCTCAGGACATTGATGTTAAGGGGTCTCCCTATCTGCGCTTCAAATGCGTTGCAGCGAATTACGATTAGTCTTTTTTGACGAAATTATTTAACGCATATTATCTTCTTAAATCTACGAAAAGAACACACACTGCAAACTCTGTCGCTATAGTTGTGAAAATTCGGCACGTTTATTAGAAACATTATTCTCGGACCCCTTTTCCAGACTGTCGTATCTAGAAAAATAACAGTCAGATTCGAAAAACACAGTTATAGAAACAAATGTTAGACTTTGAACTATGACGCCCATAAATAAATTAATGTGGTCCACGCTTAAAGTCCCACAGAATAAAGGATAATAGTAAAGCATTGCACGCCAGCTGAGTGGCTTGCACGGAGAGGAGATAATATATTACATACGAGGGTTGGTGGCATTGTCACCGCTCCTTCCTCACACACACAATCACAGTCTATCTAGGCAGGCCCCTTATGTCTGATGAAGACCAAAGACAAAAATACATCCTATTATTTGTAGTTCAATACTTTCGTTTTTGAAACGTACACTAGTAGCAAACTGTTATAGATAGTGATGGTGAAATTTCGAGAATTCAATTACCTGCTTGTTCGAATTAAATATCCTATGCATACTCAAGCTCCGTGTATTCGTTCATTGTCTGTTGTTCCACTGAGTAGCAGCTAGTGGACTAATAGTCGGGACTTGAGTATGTATAGTACAATAGACTCTAGCCTGCAGGTTATCGAATTCGCGAAATTTCAACATCTCTAGTGTAGATATAACTTGCGTGCTATTAGACTACAAGGATCGCGATCGGCCGCTAGCTTTAAGGTGGCCACCTACCACTCGCTTCAAGTGCGTTGCGGTGTGTTCGTAAACAGGTTTTTCTACGAAACTTTTCCACTTGTGGTCATTGTGCCAACGTACGAAACGAAAACAGACTTCAGACAAGGTCGGAACCTCATTGTTAAGACGCCAGGCTCATTAAAATCACTGTTTCTAAGCCCTCCAAGATGACTAAAACAGGCCTCTTCATACTTCTGTACTTCAAAATGTAAAAACAGGAGGTATGTGAACCTTAGATTGCGACCTGCACTGAACTTAGTTGCAGACTTGTCACCAATAAAATTATATGGTCACCGCTTAATGTCACATAGTAAAAACCGTTCAGCGGGAAGCTTGCACGTTAGTTCAGCGCTTGGCTCGTTGAGGCGACGCGGCATTTGATGCGCGCTTCAAGGTCGACCTTACTGCTCCGTCACTTTTGAGCCTCTCACGCGCGGGTAGGCGGCGTTCTCAAGGTCGACTCTTACTAGTTCACACTTGTCTGGTCGCCTCTATGTGCATGACTTTCAACTGGCGTCTGTCTTCTTCTTGAGAACTTCTCTCACAGCCGTGCTCGTTTTTTTTTCCTAGTAAGGTACCTGTACCGAATATGCCCCGGTTCTCAATGTGGCCCGCTAGTCGCCATTGTGTGGTAATGCCGAGAAATATGTGGGATCTATATACACCTGTCTCAAGTATGAACATACACCTTCCATAAATATCTGTATTACATCATCCATGTGTTATGTTAGTAACATTATTAATGCCTTAAGCACACATAATTTGTGTACCTTAAGCGGGCCATATTCGGCACAGGTACCTTATGTGCAGAGAACTCAAATGATTTTTAACTCAGTGCTTTGAAAAAAATCTTGGCTGTTTGTAGCCATACATTGCTTACTTCCATGACAAAATTAGGTAGTCTACCTAGCATTTACTGGTGTCTGGATGTTGGAAGCAATGGACCAATAAGAGTGACAGTGACTGGTGCTTCAAGTGCCATTCTGCTGTCATTCACTGAACTGACTTGTATACACTCTAAAAAAATTTTTGTAAAATTTACAAGGATTTTCTTTGTACTTTTACAAATCCTTTCAAAGTACAAAGGTTTTCTTTGAAAAATCATTAGTTTATGAAGTTACAAAGGTAAACCTTGTAATACTACAAAGGAATTCTTTGTACCTCTACCGACCGTTCCTGCACTGAAATTTTTTTGTAAAATATGACAAGGCACTTCTTCGTAGTTGTACAAACTTCTGTAAATGTTGAAAAATTTTCCTTGTAAAATTATTAGTTTATAATGTTAATAGGATTTTGTTTGCAAAAAAAACTTAGAAAAAAATGTGTAGTCTACAAAAATCGTAAGTTCGCTGGAAATTACTTATGCAAAGACCACAACCTCTGAAAAGTATTTTTCTGGAATAAAGTGAATCTTTACATTAAATGCGTAATTTAAAAAAAAATTATTACTGAACTGTACATTGAATGTATACAAATAAATAAAGACGAACTGATACAGAAGTTACAGTGGTCTAGGGGTAAGATGCGTGGAAGCTAAGCGTGGGGGGAGTGTTTCGAAACCTAGCACCTCCAGATTTTTTTTTTTCAAAATTATTTTTATGTTTATGTCCTTTATTCAAAGTTATTTTATAAATAAGTTCAGTGTTATTTATGCAGTACAATGAACGTTTAAAGTAATGTTTCCTTATTGAAAGTACAGCTACAAGGCCATTTTACAAAGATATACTTTGTATTTTATTACAAGGATAACTATTGTAGTTTTACAAAGAATTCCTTTGGCAATTGGATTTCGTAGGAATGTCTTTGTAAAAATACAAAAACATATTTTTACAGTGTAGTTATACTGTAGGCTGTGCTGCATTTTATGTGGCTTTACGCCGTTACCCTAGAATTTATTAGATGAAATTCTGTTGCCAAGTCCTTCACATATTTTGATACTTTCTCGTTTAAAAAATAATAACTTGAGGTTTATTGTTACTAAAGCTCAGCCGACATACGGCACGCGTGGGAACATGCGAAGAGATACTATCGTACACCTTGTATTGCGCAGAGCAAGAACAATTCAAAACACTAGTCTCACGCGAACGTTACTGACCTACCACCGTCCCAGGATTTGTTGCGTCATCGCCTAAAAAGTTTCCTTCAGTAAGAAACTAATGCTACAAGCTTGCTTGGTTATCGTATGTTTGTTGATATTGTGAAGGGAATGGAAGCATCTTAGTTTACGTGTAAATATTTGACGACTTCATTATTTTTTTCATCGCAATAACAAGGATACACAAAATTTATAATTTATCGCTATTCAATAGAATTTAATTTAGGAATATTAAAATGTTTGTATAGTTACACAGTGATACAAAAGTACCGGTACTAACTTTTTAGCCAGACTGATTCTTTATTAAAGTTTATGACCAAATGCATATGTAATTTTTAAAAGTTAAATTATTCTGTGAGTGCCAGAGCAATATCATTAAACACCCGTCAAACATTCTGGCACACGGTGTGACGAAACACTGAAATAAAATTTGCTAAACTTAGAATAGAACCAAACAAATGTATTATACCGAAGAAAATATTTTATCATCACAAAAAAAGTGTTATTTTTTTTCAACCTGAACAAAATATATATGGCAGGCCTATAACTTTGGGGATATTGCTACCTTGGAGAAGATGACGGCCATTAAGTCTTTTTTTAAGTTTCGTTAACTACTATTAACAGTTTTTTAATTAGAAACTATAGCTTATTACCGACTTACACAAATTTACAACAAAAATAGTATCCTATCGTAACATTTTTTGCACACTTATTTAAACAACGTGGCTTAAAATTCCTGAAGTGTTGTATCTTCTCTTGTATTACCTTAATTTAGTTTATAAATGGCGTACACCTGAGATCTTGGTCGACGCAAATGCAATGCATTGTTTGGAAGTAAACAAAAAAATTCAACACAAACAAAAATCACAACATTATTTGGGCTCTCCTTGGATTTTATTCACATTTCAAATTATTTCACTATACCTGTGACGTATTAGTTGCAATGTTTATAAGTATACGTAAAAATTGAACGCATGTGTATTCATAAATGTAATTTGTTGAAAGTTTGTGTCTGTGAGTGATATATATATATATATATATATATATATATATATATATATATATATATATATATATATACTGACGCTCTGTTGTTTGACCATAGGTGGTAAAGTACACAAGTCGCAAAGAGTCCAGGTTCGACACTTGGTGGTGCCTTTTTAGAAATAGTACAATTCATAACAAGTACTACGTGCACTTGAAAACGTATTTAATTGTGGCAGCAAAATTTCACACTTTGACTTACGATATAAGAGCAACAAAATGAGTTGGTCTCTGTAACAAAAATATTGATTTTGCGTATACAAATGATGTTGTGCCAATCTAATTTCATTATAAACCAAGCCGGTTTCTCAGTGTACTTTTATTGCAATACGTATTTAGATTTTGAATACGAAAGTTAATAGCATAAATACATAGTACTTTATGTGTTAGTGAAGTGAGAAACATGCCAGAAAAACATTTGCTGTCAAGTAATTCTGACTCTATTCTCCAGATATTTGTTAGGGACTTAATTCGCTTTCTTAGTGTGAAGTTTATCCTTTTGCCTCCTTCTTGGTTAAGTTTCGGAATAGTCTCAAAGATGAAAAGAAAATTTTATACTATTAACAGATCAATGTGCAAATTACTAAAACGAAATAAAAGGAGAACTTAAGCCATTTTTTCATCGAGCCCTTAGAATGCTTAAGTTCTGGTAACGTGGTCAAATTTCTCGCTTGAAAGAACTTTTCCCTTATTGAAAATACTTGAGTGAAAATTTAATTAAGGCCTGTGAAAGGAAGGTTTTAATGAAAGTAATCTGCGTGGTAAAAGCTTTGGAGGCGAAGTTCTTGTGTTCGGTGAAAGTTCTGGTCCTGTGCGAGGTGTGGGAATGCTGTTTAGCTGCGAGGTCAGGTTATTCCCCGCGCGAGATCAAACACTAAGGGCTTTCCAGTCACTGGCGACACACAGCGTCGTAGTCTTTACGAGCAAGCACACCGTGACTTTCGTCTGTGATGTCGGCGTTCAAATTGAGAGATAATGAAGATGTTTAGTGTTGCACTTTCGAATGGCACAGGTTATATGTCCAGTACAGAAATATAGGTTCATGATTACATAAGTCCTCGTTTTGTATAGTATGAGCTAACAAAACATTACATTTAGAGGTAACAGAAATTGGACCGTAGGCCTATAACTTAAAAACAGTCTTTTTTTTTACCAAGCATTTTATTCGGAAGTTTGTTCATAGGCTAATTTGTTTAGCAATTGGAGACAAATCGCACAAACTTATTTTTAACTTGTTACAAAGTAATATGTAAAGCTAATGCTGTGTTTAAACTTGCCAAATGCAGCAATAGAATATATGTATTTTGTAATCATGATTCAGTTGATTAATTAGGAGTTACCGAAATACATTCCGTGTTTTATTACTTGCATCTATTAAACAATAAAAGTGTCAGTTACATAATAGTTCCGATTTCCATAATTTGCATGATTAAAAAATTACGAATAAAATAATTATCGTTGCTAAGCTAAAGTAAATACGGGAATATATTATTAGACCGTACGTTTTACACTTCATCTTTACAGAATTGCGTCCAACAAACTTACGAAACATTTTAAGATGTGTTGTATGCCGATAACTCCTCGTGGTTATACCCTAGACTAGGTAGGGTAATTGTTAACATTGGAGTTAATTGTGGACATCTGTTAATATTTAAGTTTGCGTTACCTAAATTTAAACTTTGGGGAAATACGATATTCCTACTATATATTTAATCAAGTAAAAGGTTTTTTTATATTATGTTTAGGATGCGTAATAAATAATGAAACATCTTCACGGCTCCCGTGATTTAATATACACTTATGTTTGTATTCAATAAATAAATAAATATATATATATACATATATATATATATATATTTGGAAGGCTTCCAAAATATTGTTGTAATAAACGCAGTAGAAATGGAGGCGGAACAAAGTTGCTGGTTGAGTTATCTGTAGGCTGTATTCTATAAACCCGTGCACGCTTCGGTCTTTGTATTTTGTATATTGGCTACGATTAACTCCTGCACTTGTGTATACATGTATGCTTGCTCATGATTGGCTCAGAGCTCTGCTAGACTTGGCTGATATACTATGATAAAATTGACAAGTTTGCGGTAAACTTCTGTGTCAAATTTAAGATGCCCTTAATTTTACTCTCGAAATTTGCCTTACCGGATGTATGTTGTTTGTTTTTTATTGGTCTTGGCTGTACAAAACCCTCGCTTTCGCAGCAGAAAGAACAACTGGCGTTTTATAATGTCTCTACTGAATGTCTGTATTAATATAAACGTTCTTTATTTGTATTAACGTATTTGTCGATATACTACACCTCTTTATAGGATTGTTAAGGAAGTAGGTGTGGTAACATTGTCTCTCTAACACATCAGTGGTAACGTTCATTTAACTAGTCAAATGTACAATGATGTTTCCAGACTAGTGTAGTAACAATGGTCGACCGTCTCTGTTGACAAGCTGAAGAATGGTTAGAGTTGCGCGGGAAAACTTGACTGTTTGCTGGGTTTCAACGCACGTTTAGCTTATGAAACGATTACTGGCTTTCGCTTGTACTTGGAGCTGTTGCCCTATTTGACTAAGTCAGTAATAATCCCGCTATTGAAATATTTCATGCGTATTATTGGTTTGCAGACAGCTACGTTGTGTCAGACGTGTGTGTGTGTGTGTATATATATAACCCAATCATACATGTCACGAGAAACTAAAGTTGTTTTCAAGGATATATGTTGGCGCAAAAATTTTTCGTGATATACCATCGTCTGTAAGTATGTTCAATGTCCTTAGCTGTATGTTGGTTCAGAGTTTCCCGTACTGTTTAGGAAACTTTTGTAGAGCGTACGTTTTATTCACATGATCTTACCTTTTATAAAACGTCGGAAATACATAAATATTATGCTAAGCGCGTCTTTGAATGACAGTATATGCTGGCAATTATTTTATTTCAGAAATGTGCACTCATACTAGTTTTCAGCCTGAATGTAATAGGTAGAGACACTGGAAAATCGCGGGAATAGTTGACTGTTTGCTAGACTCCAACGTGATGTATATAACACTGAATGTTTCGTATCAACAATGGATATCGTTTATTTGTAGCATTTTTTTCTCTCTACAACAGACCCAGTTAGAACTGCACAGCTTGGACACACAACGTGTGTGATTTGTCACAAAACTGTTCACACGTGTCACGGTTAATATAATACAGTTTATTGGAGACTATTTTAAACATTTTCGTGATTTTCCAGTGTCTCCAGTAATAGGAAGTACACCGGAATCAACGTGAATCCTGAAATCTCTCGCTTCTATGCTGTTAGTGAATGAATCCTGTTGCAGGCACAGCAGTCGGTTTTTAAGTTTTTTTAGTGCGTGTTCTCTTTTGTTTTTAATTTGGCCAATTTTTAACGGTAACAGAATTAAGCCGGTTATTTTCATTGCTGTAATCAAGCCAAGCCGTTTTTCGCAATCGCATTGATATTTGCATGCAAACGACTAATGACGGGTTGTCGTAATTGCTTCCGGAGCTAGGTCAGCCGACAGTGTGGCCCTTGCATGTGTGTATATATATGTGTGTGTGTATATATATATATATGTGTGTGTGTGTATAAAGAGGGGAGGGGGCCAGTGTGCGTGGAATGCGAGATTTATTAAATTCATTTAACCTGAAAAACCGCGCAGCTGGAAAGTTCCCTCCCCTCCGTCACAAGTAAAAAAAAAAATTGACATCTTAGCAATTAACTATAATTGTATTTCTGATCCTATATTGATTTCCTCTGATTGCTTTATATGGCTTGTGCGTGGTGCAATATCTCCTCTGTCATTTTTCGTGTATTTTATTTGGAATTGATGGATTTTATTTTATTTATTTTTTTTTTTTGTGATTCATAATGTGTTAGGTACACGAGACAGTATGGCTGCGAAATAACACGTGCGTTTGTTTGAAGATATTTAAACCCCTATGTCTCGTCTGTGTTACTTCCGTAATTGGACAGATAGACAGAGATACATGCAAAATTCTTGTTATCATCTGGTAGCAGACTAAACTTCACTTTCCTATACATAACAGAGCATAATCATTGACGTGTGCTACGTCTTTACAGAGTGTAAGCATTCTCCGAGGCAAGTCGCAACAATATCGCCCAGCGGGAGACGTCGTACCAGCCTATAGTCACTTGGAGTCTAGTCAGCTGTCAGAAAATAACGCGAATGTTGCGTGTCTCTACTGATTTAAAATCTAACCTACAGGTAATCGTGTCCCCGAATTTTCCCAGTCTCTAGAACTCAGCGTGCCGAACATAAGGAAGAGATTATTTGTGGTTAGAAATATTTGTACTATGTTCAGCCGTAAATTAAGTTTTTTTTTTGTATGTAATTTTTTTCTCTACGAGCCAGAAGCGTAATAGTCCATATTTTGATTAATTTACTATGTGCGACTGTATTTAAATCTTTTTAAGTCTATGGAATGCAATACCTTATATGTATATATCGATTTATGTTGCTTCCACGCAGTAATTGTTCGGAAAGTGTTTTTACGCTCTAAGAGATAACTGCGGGGAAATTTGGAACAGAGAGTGAGTTGAGGAATGAAGGAAGAGAACTTTCGGGAATTCCAAGATAGGCGGACGTACATTCATCTGCTGAAGCCGGGGTCTAGGAATCTACTGAGATGCTATGTCGTGCACTAGTCACTGAGACGGAAGGAAGCCAGTTTCTCCGTCGAGGAGTAGTACATCGTCGGCAGCGGGATTATCCACGACGATAGAAGTATCGGCGGAAATGGTAACGTCCAGCTCTGATATATCTCCGTAGCTGCTGCAACATCCTGTAGAACATTAACCACATTCGCCCTTGTAGGTCGAGTGCCGAGAACTCGCCGTGGCAGAAATATTACACCTTATTTGGTCAACATAATACAAAGATATTTTAAAGCAGACAATTGTGGTTGTCTATTTACTATATAAACGTAAATCTGTCAATTTCAAATTAAGTTACATGTACATACAAGTACTGTTGATTCATAGGAAAGTTATTAGAATATTCCATATTTCTTTAATACCCCACTTATAATTTGCTTCTGAAGTTTAAACAGAGTACTACAGAGATTAAACTTTGTTGTTCTAAACCTAACCGCATGAGTTCAGAAATCTTATTCTCTTATTTAACAATATATACCAGTAGTTTGAGATCGTGTGTTTCCATGGTAGTGGTGTATGTAGTGAAACGGCAGTCTATTTGAACCCAAAACAAAGGTAGTACTATATATATCACAAACCAGTTGGTACAAAAATCTTATCACCATAAAACCGTGGATCTGTCATAACACACATCTTCATTGTTTTCGACACGAGGCCTGACGTACGCCCCAGTAAATATTTTACAACTTCTTCAACGGCACAATTCGTCCATTGCAACTGTTAATTTGAACATTTTAATTTTGTAACAATTTCCTTTAAATGTCTCCTGTTCACATCCGCAGTTCTGCCTCAAAGTCTGTGTTTGGATGTTTTTAACTCTCAAGGTCGTATGGTTCTACCAGTAAATCACTCACATATGTTGTCGTAATAACCTTGTTCTGATTGGCAGGGCCGAATGTTTACAAGAAAACTTACTGTAATATAACTATGCCGCACACAAAAAAAGTATCCATACAGTAATCAATATCGATGTATGAATAAATATAAACAAATATTTGTATAATTTTTGTGTGAATTTAATTTGAGTACACAAAGTATGGGCCTACAACTTGTAGCCCCAGATAAAATAATAATTACCTCCTAAACTGTATCATGCAACCTACTTAATGTAAATTAATTATTTTACTGACGTGCCATGTTAAAAATTTGAGCCCCAGGAAAAATTGGATTTTGAGGTTTAGATTGGTGCTATTCAAGCACTGTTTGAAACTAAATAAAGAATACACAAGCAGAAATAGCAGTACATTTAAAGATGTGATTGCCTTCGGTAAACAATTTTTTTTGTGAGAACGTTTCATATAAGGTAACTAGTGCGAAGATGCCAGCTACGCGGGTTTTTTACGTTTCGTTAATTTTTGTAAAGAATTCATGTAGCTCATTTCTGAATTACATAAAATAATCCTTTCGTATCGTAGCATACGACGCGTATTCTTTCCCAAGTTAAACTGATGAACTTACATTGCGTTTACATACAAGAAGATGACACGCTTGAAACTAGGCGTCTTTAATTTTAGAAGTTCAGAGTGCTTGTTAGACAGATGATTTTTTGGGTATCTCAAAATAGCTGAAAACGTGATTACTAGACTTCTGTGATTCCGAAAATTCCACCTGAATTTGTAAAGTACAAAGCGAGAGACATGAACTGGCCTGTACTTGAAACTATTCACAAATTAAATGTTAAGGTCACCACACAGAGTCCACAGGAAAAAGACAAGGAAAGCCTTGCAAACCAGTTTGGAGCGCCGCGTATAGAAGCGAAGTTGTTATTGTTGAGTGCGGCAAGTTGAACCTTATCGCCCCGTGTCTCCGCGCTTCAGATGCCAGAAATTACATCTCGTACGTAGTCCTCTCAAGACTTAGTGGACCTTAGCATTTTTACGTTTGGGGTACGGATACTTGGGAAGACAATAAGTCGATTATAACACGTCCGTCAAACACCTCCTCGCCCCTAAGCGCGAAGGACTAAACTAGCGTGCGGTGTTCTCGTAGAATGCGTTTTTCAACGGGACGTCAAGCGATGACCCTGTTGTTTTAGTTGTGGAACGTATGTGGTAAAGCTCAATGCAGGTTTCTGTGACTTTGTTTTACTAGTGGTTTATATTTTCTCAGCTACAGCAACATGAAAAAGCCATTTTTACCACTTTTGAGGAGCTTGGAAAACATGTTTTTAATTAACGGACGGAATATTTTAAACCTTTGAGACACAGTTTGAAGTGTGTCTTCTTTACGTAGACAAACGTACTGGAAAATATTTTAATAGTTACACAAGAAAAATACTTTCCGTACCACACTACATCACGTCTCGCGCCGGTTCCATTAACTCTTTTACGTTCAGGTGCGATAAAATAAAAATTTCCTATTTTTATAAAGTATTGTTAGTTTTGTAGACGATAGTTCTGAGTAGGCCTACAGTTTGCTCTCACAAAACACTTTTAGCTCTCAGAGTTTTCTCATAACGGGGTGTCAAAGTCAAAATTTGTTTGTTACACTGCCGTACAAATAGTGAAAACCAACTGATCTACTTAAAGTAATTAATTCATTGTGAGCTTACATCCCATGAGCTATACAATAAAACACTTTAAAAACCACAACGTATAATAATAATAATAATAATAATAATAATAATAATAATAATAATAATAATAAATCGTCTTTATTTTCATTGTGGCGAAGTTAAGGCATTGTCGCCTTCTCTTACACTTAACCACAAACAATAGGAAATAAATTGCACTTAAAATTGCATACAATAAACATTATGATGATATTTGTTATAGTAATGTAACAAGAATTCCTGTAGTACTTCTACCATGACAATAGGGAGAAGAAAAAAAATGAAACGATAAAGTAACAGTACGGTATGCATCTAAGATAAAAAAAAGTAAAAAAAAAAAAACAATATTTTTAAGTACTTATGATCAAGTAAACTAAACTACATCTAACATAAACTATTATTGAAATATATATGTTTTCACATAAACATGCATATGCACATATATAAACATACACACACATACACACATACATACCACACACACATACGTTCACATATTTACTCTTACATACATACACAAATTTACACATAAAAAATATAAAATTACAATCTGTAATAAGTCGAACACCTAAAAGCATATTCTTACACAAAGACAGTTTACGCGCACACAGACGGATCCACACACTCATACAGGCTGATTAACATGGTTATATACATAAACGCAAACGTGCATTCATTACAGTCGCATATTTCATAGG
>PNEQ01042444.1:0-11475 GCA_003012365.1 Medauroidea extradentata | reverse complement strand
GAAACTCATATTCGGTCTAATAACATACTATTAAATTGATGACGACTGATGAGTTTAGTTTAAACGCCCGCCATAATTAGCGCGTGTAGCCCTACGTACATCACGGCAACGCTGCCTATTGCAGTCGGCCATCATAGTCGATAGCAGTGTTCCGTGCGACTCCGCGTGCGCTCTGTTGAGAGCAGCAGAACTAGAGACCACTGATTTCATTGCACGCCTCCAGCGTTTTAACGACTACGTCGGTACTACTCTGTATGTAACAAATATCAATACGTAGAATTAAAGACAGAACATGACTTGACAAGGTTACGCCGACTTTAACGTGTTCTGAATTAATTTAGACTGTGTTTTATCATTAGAAAGATTAGATTTTGTGATAAAAAATGCTCATCTACAAATGTAAATAATAATTTAAAATATTTATTTTACAAACAGAAAGTTTTCCTAGGCACCATTCAAAAGTACTACTTACACAGTTTCATTTAAGAGTAAGATCAACTACGCCACTTTATTTTTACGTGCGTGGTCGTTAAAACGCCGTGCCTCTGCAAATACTTACAAATGCTAACTTTAAAAATTTTTTTTGGGCTTATTTAATAACTGTGCTATTTTATGTATGTGTCTAAATGTGGTATGAAAGTCATATTATGTGTAGAAAAATATAAAACCCATCTACTTCAACTATCAACAACACAATTGCTCGTCAAAAACTTAAATAATTTCCCGACAGGTAGTCTACCGCGCCCTTAATCTGTTTCAAACAAAACTTTTTACGCCACAATCATAGTAATTCCCATATCAAATCAATAAATTTAAGTAAATTTCTTGCACGTGATACGAACCCAAAACCTTCCACACCCCAGACTTTTATAACGCCTGAAGGAATGCTTCAAGGCAGGATGTGAGTCTTCTTTCGTACGTACAGGTCATATCCCAAAGAGGTTTATTTATGAATAGGATGCGTTAAAAAAACAACTTAACAACATTTGAATTATTTATCCATGATTGTTATCACTTTTCGGGAGACTGTAGCATTTTCCTGCTTTTAATTTCCTTAATTTTCGAATTTCATAAAATCTTGAATTCAACTTTTAAATATTTACATAAGCTTCATTCTTATAAAAAAAATATCGATATCTCAACGTGTATAAGAGGCACAGATGATTAATTGGAAACACGTTTTATTTTTTTAAACAGCTTTCAAGGGCGAATTTCGAAATATCCTGAAATCCGTTTTTAGATATTTACGTAAGCTGTATTTTAAAGTAAAAACCATTCAAACATTTCAACTGGTTTAGGTGACACAGAGGATTAATTGGAAACACATTTTTTTTTTTTTTTAACGACTCAAGTGCTGAAATATCGAAAAATTCTGAAAGTGCTTTTTAGAAATCTGCGTAAGCATAATTTTAAAGAAAAAATCACCCCAATATCGTAACTTTTTAAAGAGAACTCAAGGATTAATGAAATACACATTTTACGGTTTTTAACCTCCTTAATTTTCGAATTTTGCAAAATCGAAACCTTAGTTAATATGTATTTGTTTGGGCAATATTTTGAAGTTAAGAAAATAGTGATAACTTTCTCGGTTAGTGAGATGTAGAGGATTCTTTGAAAACACATTTCACCCTTTTTCACCCCCTTAAATTTTAAATCTCGAAAATTCCTTTCTTAGCGGGTGCCTACGTGCTAAGGGGAGCTATAGTCAAAATTTCATAGTTCTAGCTGTAACGAATTGTTCTGGGAGTTGATGAATGTGTCAGTGAGTGAGTGAGTGAGTGGTATTTCGCTTTTATCTGTAATATATAAAAGAGAACACTGACTGACTGACATATCAAACTGCAGCCCAAACCACTGGAGATAGAATCGTGAACTTTTTTGTGTGTGTTCACCTCAGGTCGGAGGCGAGCATTAAGAAGGGAATTTTTCGAAATTCGACCTCTAAGGGGGTGAAATGGGGTGAAACGTGTTTCCGAAGAAACGTTTATAGAGCTCGAACCCAACGGCATATCATCGTGATTTTTACTTTAACAGGACACACATAAAAATGCATATTAGCTAATTGAAGAATTGCTCGAAATTTAACATTTAAGGGGGTGAAAATACTTTACATGTGTTTCCGATTAACTATCGATATCTATTGAATCTTTCGGGATAGAGAGTTGGTATTCACTTCAAAATGTTGCTTATGTAAATACCCCAAATCTAGGTTTAGGATTTTTTGAAATTCGTCCCCCAAGCAGTAAAAACGGACAAAATGTGTTATTTATGAATCGCCTTCATCACTGAAACACAATTTACTACCGTCGTGATTTTCACTTCAGTTGGTTACGTATACAAATGTCTATGCCAGAACTCCAAGATGTTACGAAGTTCTGTAATTAAGGGGGTGAAAGTACGTGAAATGTGTTTTCGATTTTTCCTCCATATCTATCGAACCAATCTAGATATTGAAGTGCTACTTGCTTTAGATTTATGCTTTTGTAAATGTCCCAAATACCATTGAAATATATTTTCCGAATTCGGCCCGAAAGAGGTTAAAAAAAAGGGTAATATATGTTTTCGATTCGCAATCGGTGTTTATATAGCGACGCGATTTTTGTTTAAGGTTGATGCTTACTCATATACCTGAAAAGTAATTTAAGGAATTTTTGGAATTCTCCACCTAACGAGGGGAAAATGGGTTAAAACTGATGAAATGTGTTTTTAATTAATTGTCGATATATCTTGAACCCAACGGGTAATTGCTGTGTTTTTCGCGTCCAAGAGACACCAGTTAAATAGTTTAAAATGTGATACAAGGGTATTTCGAAATTAATTCTCTAAGGAGGTGAAAAGACCTGGGACGTGTTTTAGATTAATATTCTGTATATATCAAACCCATTGAGATATTCAGTATATTTTTGCTTCAGGATGATGATTTCGTAAATGGACGTAAAAATGTTTTAAAATTTTTCAAAATTCGAAGTCCCAGTATTGTACAGGACTGATATGTGATTTTTAATGAATGATAGATTTTGCTTTGACTGAATGAGCTAGTGTCGTGATTTTCACTTCACTTGGCTAATTGGACAAATTTTTAAGGTGTGAAATTAAAAATTTTCAAAATTCGACACCTAAATGGGTTAAAAAGGCATACAATTGGTTTTCTATCAGCCCGATGATACTTATTTAACTAGTAGAGATATTAAGGTGGTATTCGCGTCAGAAAGATGCTTACGTAAGTACCTAAAAAGGTAATGCATGTTTTTATTTTATAAGATAACTTAATTAAATAGAAAACTTTGTGAACTTTCAAGGCAGACGATACGAAAAGCTAGTACAACCAACGAGAAACAAATTAAACAGGAGTTTCATTCTACAGCTCTATCGACACGCGCTGCTGTGCAACCTCTATGAGCCTAGGAAATTAATATTTCATTGCTGAAATTCCTTTTAAAGGCTATGCAAACGTGAAAGTGTGACCACGGTCGTAGAAGAACAGGTCTGGAGACTCGCCTATCTACCAAAGTATTTTGCTTGACCCCCTTATTGTTTGGCTGTAGTTCGTCAAGTTACCGATAATGTTGTACTTTTTGGCGCTGTAATCCGGGCTGTCGGACTCAAACTCCGCCCACTTTTTTCCATTGTTAACATTATAAAGAAATCAAGATTTTTAGAGTCATGTTTTAAAATTGTGAGCGCAGGAAGTATTTCATAAATTGATACAAAAAATACGTTTTGATAAATTGTTTATTTTAGTGGGAGGGAAGTGGGCGGAGTTAGCTCGACCGCCCGGATTACAGCGCCAAAAATGTGTAGCATTATCGGTAACTTGGTGAAATGCAGCCAAACAACAAAGGGGTAAAGTTTCCATCCGAGTGTCCAGACTTGTTCTTCTACGGCCGTGAGTGTGACAAAAATAAACTGCAAGGCTGATAACATTAGTGTAATTTGGTTAAAGTAGTTCAAAAGATATGAGAATGGGTTATGCAGTCCACTATCTACTGAAGTTTCTCGACAGTATCAGACCACATATACCATCTCACTAACCTCAAGGTTGGGGCAACAATTACGTTTATATTTCAGCAAAACATTATCCCGCCCAAATTCCTTAATGTCACTTAAGGGGCCCGCCTCGTTGCCATAAAATCACACTGCAGCGTGTTTGAAGAAAAAGTTTTACACAGAAACTAATACACGTGTGTTCATGCCGTTTCTCTACGAAAAGAACACACACCTCAGACGACTGCCCTTAAGTACTTTCAAGACAACACACGTATTAGAAATCCCCTTTTAGGGCACGTCAAAATGGGTTAAAACGGGGTTTTCAGGCTGCTATAGCGGAAAATGTACTAGCCGAATACATGTAAAACCACTTAGGGGTAGTGTATTGGACTTTATTAAAGTGATTTCGTAAATAAAACAATAGGGTCAGTACTTAAAGTCCCATAAGAAATTTGTTTTTTCGCGAAGACTGCACGCCTTAAGCGTAGAGGCGACGCACCGTTGTATAGCCCATACGACGTCACCCTTAGCACCATACCTCACTCACACAAACACATGTGCCACGAGGCGGGCCCCTTAACTTCAAGTGAAGGTTTTGAAAAACAAGTATGTTATTGAGGGCACTATCACCAACGGTTTTGCTCGAGGGAAATCAGTCTTAATACCACGTAAACTACGTATTTCATTCGATTAACATCATACATTTAATAGTATGTAACTACCCCACAACTTCAACTTTCCTGTGACTATAAATAAGGTCTAGGCGAAGTCGCTGTTAGTGGCAGGGACAAACTTAAGACTGCTTTTCGCGTGGACAGCTACAGCTACTTATCCTGCTGCAGCGTTATTTCAACTAACAGATTTGTCCTTCTAACGTTTGATGACTGAACTACCTATCTGGTGTACAAAGAGGTGTCTGCTCTGAGTAATACACGCGAGCAAAGCCGCGGCGTACTGCTAATATAATATACAGATGTAAACTCCACAAACAAAGATTTATAAAATAGAGAACATAAAATCTGTATATCAGTTAATTTTAACGTACCATTTGAAAATTCCACTCCTGTAGGCAATTTACACTTTGATGTAAGAATAAACACGGAAAGTATGTTTTGCCAGTATTTGTAGTTAATAAACATCACTAATCCACAAACACGCAAGCTGGTGGTTGCAAGAATTGGTCAAGCCATTTATTAACATTTTCAAACAATAATTTTTCCCCTGTTAACTAGCAGAGTAGCAGGTGGCCCAATGAACATAAAAGGTCGCCTCGTCGCAACACTTTCAAGAAAACCTTTTTAGATAAAATGGACTTATAAAATGCTGAGCCTTACAGTCAGGCAACAAGAGATACCAGAATGTTTGAGCAACCCGATTTTGTGTACTGAAGGTAAAAGACATTTGAAAACATTTTTCCACGGATTAAAGATCTTGTTATTTCTTAACCGCATCCGGAAATACATTACTTTTTCTCCTTATTTTTACTTATAGTATTTTAACCAGTGTTGGTTTTTCTGTTTTTAACGTTAATATCAATCTAGAATTTCTCCCTTAAGGTTTGTACCAACCAAAATCTTGGACTATATAAAATTACCTATTTTTTTTTACAAGGAATCGTCTCGCATCTCGCAAAGTTTGTAACATACTTTCATCAACATTGTGTGAGTTTATATGTGTGTGTGTTTGTGTGCAAATTAGCAAGCTAAGATAAATACCATCTTTCAGAGCAAGCTGAGGAATGCGCAGTAAGCAAAGCAGTAGCAGGGCTGAAGATCATTACACGATGCAAGATACGAGATGGCGACCATCCATATGAGAAAATATTATGAAATGTGGATCTTGAACGAAATTAGAGGATAAAATATGTCCAATTTTTGGTGCGAGGTCACACAATTCACAAGGAAGTATTCGACTAGTCGCTATAGACTGATCATAAGACATTGTGTGTAGGTGTAAGAGTTTGGGTTATACCTAAATTGAAATGTGTAAATATGAATTTTCTGAGTTAACAACTTTTATATTTGTTTTAATTGTTAGTAGAAACGGAGAATCAGAAATAGCATAGATCTTGAGAAGTTGAGGTGAGAGGTGAAAGAGTTTTAAGGTAATTTAACAACGAGGTCTTATGCGCTGATGTGGGGGAAATGAGATGAAGGGACAACACAACATACATGCCCGAGCTGGGATTTGAACCCAGGACCTCTCGCACTGTAGACCTTTGTCTAATCGACTACGCTACGGAGGCTGGCTATATCTAGAGAAAATACTGTAATGACCTCTAATTTAAGGTGTTGTACTTTTTTTTATAAACTCATGAGTATTAGATATCGATGGAAGTCATCAATTAGTCTCCTGAGAGATGGTGTGATAAATGTTTTCGAACAAAATCGTATTGATATTTTAGCATTAGAGTTCGTATGTTTTTACTGTAATGTAAAACAAAATCTTGAATAATTTAAATGCTGCTTTAGAGAGCCCGGTAAGACAGATGATAAAGGCGAAATTCCCGTGTCACTCAGAGCAGGGTAGGTTACCCAAGCAGCAACTAAAGAATCAAAGATGATATCTGAATAATTGACAAAGGGTTGTCAACTCATTGACAATCAGATACGAACAAATAGTTTACTTACCTTAACTAAAAAGATAAAAGGAAGTTAGGCTAGGCAACAATATAGAAAAGTTCCACAGAACTAGGGGCATGAGCCATCTAAAAAGCATTGCCCACGTACAGTCCCGTATATAATTTGAGCGAAGCTTTTCGAAACAATAATATTAAAAAATTGAAATTATAAAGAAAGTGTAAACTCACAGACTCTCCATCACGAATTCCGTGAAACACAAGTCACATCAGACACTGAACACGAAATGAGTATTATCTGATCATCCAGACCTTTAACAGAATAAAAATAATTTTCTTCAAACCATGCTGCAGCAAAACTTAACATTGGCCATGTGTACATACCATGGCTCTGATTGGGAGGGGGAAGTGTCAAATGAGAAGGGACGGACAAGTAACGGTAAATTAATCTAATTGTAGCAAATGTTAGTTCATAATTGATCAAAAATTGTTTTATAGACGAAAATTTCAATACCACCAATTTTTTCGTCAGTAATTGCTTATTGGACAATGTTTCCAACATGTATTATAATAGAAAACAGAAGAGTCTTTTGAGGGTCTGCAAAAGCGTCAATCAGCCCGCTGTACTTTTTTGTCAAGAGGGTAGGCAGCCCGCAGTTCTCTTAAGTGTTGCAGTGAAGCGAGTAAAAGCAGGCGGCCGTCCTGAACGCTCATTGGGCACACGGGATATTTGCTATGGACTATCCAGCCTACTGGAGAATTACTGGCAATCGCATAGAGGCTGCTAAGAGCTTAACACAGAAGCCTTGTATTATCAGCGGTTTACCTGGCAAATGAACCTAACACAAGCTCTTGAACTACTTCATGCCTTAAGGGCGTTAGAGTGGCAAAAAAAAAAAAAAATCATAATGTTACAATTTCATGATATAAAGTTATTTTTGTAGAAGGTACTTGTGATTACAGTTTCCTGTTACGAAACAATGTTAGCTCGTATAGTTTTCTCCATCGTGATGCGTCAAAGTTAAATTTTGTATTTTCCGCTGCCGTGCAAATAGTGAAAACCGATTGACTTACTCAAATGAAATAATTCACAGCGAAATAACATGCCATGAACTACATAACCTAACATTTATAGGTCCACAGCATTATTTTTTAAATGTTTAAAAAAATTGCAAAAGTACAGGGAAAAAGTTGCCATTCAACAATTTTTTAAAATACAAAAGTTGTTCACTGTGGGGTTTTTCTACTATTAGGGTACGTAGCCCTGTTGCATGTTATTTTACTGTAAATTATTTCGTTCATGTACGTCAACTGGGTTTCACTATTTGCATGGCAGGGTTATATGCAAAATTGGACTTTGAAGCACCGTTTCAAGATAACTATGCGAACGAAAACTGTTTCGTAAGAAGAAACTGTACTCACAAGCATAGTCTACAAAACTGATACTATTTTGTAAAAATATAACACTTTGATACTAAACGCACTTGAACGCCCTTAAAGGGCGCTGCCTATGTACGAGTCTTGTTGTGTTCAATGTTGTATAGGGATATTGCTTTTGATTACAACCATTGTCTGCCTTAAGAAGATAAATACATTAAAAATATTGTAACATGAATAAAAGTGTTGGCTAAATCTGGTAAATAGATGTTTCAGTGTATTTTATTACGAAAATAAGCCTACTTATTGTTAATAGTTTTAGTGTATTTTAATAACGCCATAAATATCGTACAACAACGTGTTCTACGCCTCAGTTATAACATTGAACTTCCCATTCTGTAGTAGAATTAGCCTCACTCTAAGGCATTATGGATGGTTGATGTTTGTGGTTGGAAATGACGACAGTTGACGGACAGCTTACCGGATGTGGGAATGTTGCGACAGCTGGTTGGTGAAGTTAAGTTGGTTACGAAAATATTTAAACTATCCTTGCGATGTTTGGCGTTAGAGCTAGAGTAAGTTTTGGAGCTAATGGGAGATTGCTGAAATTTAATCGCCTATTACAACAACCAAACATGTGCCGACCAATCAGGAGTCAAAAATTATTTAACAAAACAGAATCGAAATAGTATTTCCCTTATTTCGTACTTCCCGTATACACAAAATTTACTTGTTTTGGGATCGGTTTGAATAATACTAACAGTTATAGTTTAGATACATATATATATTGTGCCCCAGACTTCATGTGATCTTCCGCAAACCATCTGCAAGAACTAACCTAGACAGTACTGTGTGAGCTGCGTAAAATTACTGAACGATTATTGCTACGGTTGTGAGCTGTGCTTAGTACATTGCAGTGTTAGTTAGGATACAGGAGATCTGGAGGAAGAACTAATGGTAGTATGTTAGGTTCTTCTTCTAAATGAGGGGATGGGCAATGAGCTTAGAACTACCGAACCTGTAACCCGCAATATTTTGAACAGTTATAGTAACTGAGCAGCGACAGATTATTACGTACGCACAATGATATGAGTACGTGTATTTATGACAAAAATTTTTCTTGCAAAAAAGGTAAACTTAACAAAATATAAAACAAATATATTACATAACTCAGTACATCACTATATGTGCAGCACGGTAAGTTCAGACTTTAAGAAACGCAAGTGTTGCAAAAATAGCATTGAACATTATACATTCATAACTGTGCAATTATGTAAATTAAGGCAACCAAAGTAATATATTTATTTCAAATAATTGCAAACTAATAAAGTCACAATTTTCTCTGCCGTTTGTCAAAATGTGCAATTATAAAAGGTTTGACTTGCCCTTTCTTTCCTAACACTACTAGATACAGTAACTATTCCAGGCGAAGAATAGACTAGAAAATTTAATCTCAGTTTGTCGTATAATCTTGTCTAGTTACTTAATGTCTGTAAAACCCCATAAAACGTAAAATCATTTTTACTTGTCATATATATTTTCGCAGTCGAACGACCAAAACTCTACAATTTATCGTTTTCATCCGTAACTAACTTAAATACTTAAATTTAAAATGTTATTTTGTCAAGCCGATAACGTTTTCTAAAGGTCTAGTAGAACGCTATATGAAACGAATGTGTCTGAAGTATATTTTGGAAGCTACACAGTTAAATGATAACAACGCCATTTTTCCATCTCTCAATATATAAAATGAAGTGCACCACTCACTTATCAACGCACAGTCCAAACCGCTGGACCCGGAGTCATGAAATTTTGAGCGTGGCTTCCCCTTACGTATAGTTACTACACTTAAGACTGTTGTGTAAAGTATTGCAAACATTAATTAGTATCATATTATTTCGTAAACCTTTCTACTTCTAGGAAGGACCATTGAGAAGTCAAATTATTTTCTGTTCTATATTTTCGAAACGTCGCCGGAGTCGATCATAACTGCTGTTATTAGCTTGTTTCTAAGTATTTTTTTTTTTTAAATTTCAAAACATAATCTGTGTTTTTCAGTCAATTTTGAAACAATAAACAACAAGAGCTCTTTTTCTCTTGTACATTATTATGAACATTTTAATTTTATTGGTATTTATTTGATATGACAAATTATTTAGTTAATAGCCTCTTTCTAATTGTGAAAGTACACGTTTATGTAGGGCGAGTCAGGACGGAGCTCACAACAGCTCACAATAAACCGTGTTGGAAATGTGTTTTAAAATTGTCCCTAAAGTGAAGATTGTGGGAGTAATGCTACCCTGAAAATATACTTACAAAATAGAGTTTAGCTAAAATGTCAATTGTTACTTAATCTTAAATAACGAAACTTTGTGCAGTGACTTACAAACGATTTTACTTCATTCTAAATAATTCAGTTTGGTAACGTATTGGCCCATTATTGTTCAAATGAGGCATGGCACTTTTCTTCTGCCTCTAGCTTCGGAACACTTCCCTGTAACTCATGTTCACTCTGTGGACAAGGAAACTGCACAATTAAAATAAAACCCACAAGTTTATGGCAATGTTTACCAAGTTTTACAAAATTTACATGCAGGTAACCCCAATTTTACTAGTGACAATAAATTTTTTACTGTTTACATTCCAACTGACACGTTTTTAAATATTACTACTACATTTTTTGCTTCACTTCATGGAGTACCTGCATTGTGTAGTGGTTAGGATGCACTACTAAAACGATATACGCTCGTTTATCAGTACCTGGTTGTACGATTTTGTAAAACTTGGTGAACATTGCCATAAAATTGTGGGTTTTATTTTAACAGTGCAGTTTCCTTACCCACAGAGTGCAACGGCTTTAGAGTACTATTCACCTTATTTTGCACCATCCGTGTAACAAATAATTGATGATAAATCCGTCGCAACATAATTTTTGCTACACGCCTATTAGATTGGTTACATATCTTGCAAGGAGGTCGCAATGCATGGATATGTTTCAGGCGTTACAAAAATACATTATCTTTACATACGATTTTCTCGAAAACGCGACTAACTCTAGCACTTTTCAAGAAGACGACCTTCATTATTTATCTTTTTTTCCGCGCTTGTTTAATATTATGTAGTAGAAAATTAATTACAGTGAAATGTTCCGAAGCTATAAGTAGAAGGAAAGTGTCCTACCCCAATTTAATTACCAAACAAAATTATTGAGAATGAAGTAAACTCATTTATCAAACACATTACAAAGTTTCGTTATTTGATATAAAGTAGTAATTGTAATTTTAACTAAACATATCGTCATTCCAATGGTAAAGTTGCGAATCTGAATTTTTTTATATACTGGCATTTTCATGTAAATTGCATTGTTGTTAATCAAAGCACACCACAGTAAAGTTACGAAAGTGTATCTCAACAACAGTCACTAGAATCGGCAATAGCAATTTTACGAAAGTGTGATATAAAGCATCTTCAGCCATGGTAAATTTGCGAATAGGCAGTTTCGCATATTTACTACAGAAGCTTTAACTGCAGTG
>PNEQ01042443.1:0-11474 GCA_003012365.1 Medauroidea extradentata | reverse complement strand
GCGTCGGTCAGACCTTTGGAAGGCTTAGAAAGGAAGGGTCGGGGTGTTACCGCCGGGCGTCTTCGGTTCGAGCGTCGGTCAGACATTGGGAAGGCTTAGAAAGGAAGGGTCGGGGTGTTACCGCCGGGCGTCTTCGGGTCGAGCGTCGCAACGCGTACGAGTTACGGGACTTAGATATTTCCTGATAGAGAACCACAGTTGATCTCAGTGTGATTCTGACTAGATACTTTAAAAGTGTTGCAATAAACGTCACAAGTCAGGACGGCAGACCGCTGACGACGTCATCATAATCATCGATATAATTTACTTGAGCAAAGCTGAGGCTAACGAGAGGACAGTTACCAAGTACAGAACTAAGATCTGGACAACAACATTGAATACTATCTGTCATACCCGCTGAGGACAAAATGCACTTGCTAGCCGTTTGAAATTGAACTCGACGACGTTTAAATTATTTATTTACTAATCAAAACTGAACCTAGAGAACGTTGCAAAGTGTGCGGTTGACAAGTGCAAAGAGAAAATATTTGAATCCTGACACCTCCTTATTGTACAGTACGTAAAATTATCGGTTACTGCAGTTAAATTAATTAATTTTCACGATGAGCGTAAAACAAATCTATTAAATTTCACTTTCTCTTATTTCAAGTCACTTACAATACTAGAAAAATACTGTGCACAAAAGAAGTTGGACGGTAGCAAGCTACAGTAACAGCCATAGAACTAATGTTACGTAGAGAAGACAACTCGCAGTTAAGTTAACAGGGCCCCAGCTGCAACAGCCATGGTGACTAGAATGGAACAAGAACAGGGAACAGGATGCAGCACGATTAGTTTAATAACCTTTTAGTGAGTACACTTGCTACCTGGCAATTTCAGAGAAAAACTCTGAACCACGGTATCTCGTCAGGTAAACTAGAGTTACGCCTGACTATTCAAATAAATAGCTTGGTTATGTGGCGTGCATGTTACTGGAATTAGCTGTAAGTGTCTCTTCTGCAATCAAGATTACTTATTTAAACTCGGAAATTAATCCTAGGTGAAACGGAAATGGTTAAGAATCCGTTTCAGAAAAGATACACAGATAAAAAATTATGCTTGTGACAAAAAATTTCACTAGATAGGTGGTTTTAGAAACTACGAAACTTATTAGAAAATCTCGCCCGCAACACTTATAACAAAACATACATGCTAGACATTTATACTAAAATATTAAATTAAAATTTTTACTCCCCGTAATTTAAGTGTATAGATATACCTACGAAGAATATTTTTTTCTATACATAAAATGGAAGTAATTAACCTACAGATGGTATGGGAGTTTTACAGTACAATAATGTATCATCTCCACACAACATGGCATTTTCTCTATATGTGCTACTTTTTCGTATTAGTTAATAGGATACATACCATAAATACATGGGAAATTTCTTAGCTAAATGCAATTTCTAAGCACTCCTATACGCACATGGGGTACAGGTCCGTACAATTTCCTGCAGTGCATTTTATAAAAAAAGGACCTTACTGATCTAAAACTACAAGCTTTTTTATTGCATAATATAACATTTTCGTTTAAAACCGACTTTTGTATTCAGCCAATCTTTGCTTAGGGAACGTAGTTCCTTGAGTGATAATCTATTCACTCCATCGCTATTTAAGATTGCATGGTCACAATCAACCTGAATACGAGGAACATTCCATTCTTCTTACATCACATTTTGCTCATAAAGAACATTTTATAGTCCTAGCGAAACATTTATTTTTCAGTACAGTCGATGCTCTACATTAATGGGAGTCTTCTAAAATACAGAAAATACATCATACTATGAAACACTATATTCATTTGAGCCCCACTTTTTAACGTACGCGGTAGTGAGAACACGCCATTTTAAAGAGTTGAAAATAAGTGATACATTCTACTGCAAAAAAACAATGGAAAGTAACTATGAAATTCGTAGAAAGCATAAATCAGACGCTCTAAAAAAACTGGCAGTGTTTTACTAAAATGCTATCAGTGCAAACCATTTAGCTGAAAATACATAGACTGGAGAACAATCGATTACTATCCTAGCACTTTAACTAAGAATTGTTTTTTTTTTCTTTTTCAGACACGTAGCTAATACTAATAGGCTAAGTGTATCAAAAAGTCATAACAGTAAACACCAAATGAAATGAGAAATTAAAGAGTTTTATTTGCTAGAAGCAGTGTTACTGAAGAAGTTATCGGTTGAGATGATGGTATAACGAGAAAATGTTTTGTGCCAACGAACCCTTGAAAAAACACTTAGTTTCTTGTGACATGTATGATTGATTGAGTGATATAGGTCTGACACACCGTAGCTGTCTCCAGACCAGTAATAGATATCAAGTATTACAATAACGGGATTCTTATTGGCTCAGTCAAGTAGGGCAACAGCTCCACGTACAAGCGAAATCCAGTAGTCTCTTCAGAAGCTGAACGTGCGTTGAAACTCAGCAAACAGTCAAGTTTTCCCGCGATAAACCATCGTTAGAGACCTGAAAAATTAGCGTTTTCTTTTAAGCACAAGCTAGAATTCCAGCAGCTATAGGTCTGTACCACGTTCACAATTGGTCGTTGACTTACTCGACACTTAGTGGAAGTAGATGTGCCAATAATAAAACTGTCGCTGAATACAGGCCCATTTCACTGTCAGCGAGCAACTAATAAACAGCTGCTGTCTGCACGATTGCACAAATATTCTTGGAAGCTAGCCTACGGGTCAGTGAACCCGCAAATATTTTTCCGGTCTCAAACCATAATCTCTAATTATAGGTGGAAACATGCAAAATTCACGCTACAATTAACACCAGACTAGACTTCAATGACCTATATAACGGTGAACAAAACCTCTAATGTCAATGGACACCGGTCTTATGTGAGGTCAATGATGTATTTGACTGCTTTTCATGTGCGATTGGTCACTCTACAGTGAGAATATTAGTTGTTATAGCCATGACATTTTTGTTTTGCGAAAATAATTTTGCCCCAACTAGTTTTAGTGTTTTACGTTCACATATAAAACTGTGCTTCATGGTTATTGGCAGAGTGTCTGTCTAAAGTGACGTATGCCATTCAACTGTGTCAATCGCAAAAAGGTTTCTGCAACACCACACGTGGGTAGAACCTCAAAATATGTCAAAGTTAAAACACCCAATCACTGAACACGAAGCAGAAATGCAAATGGGCACATGAGACACTGATACAAACTGGGGAAAAATTATTTTCGTAAAAAGTTAATGGCCATATTAATTGTTAACTACAGGCGTACCTGCTGAAAGCCACACACGACACTGTATACAAACAAAAGACGTCGAACGATCTAACAACAGCTTACAGTCTAATCTGTTGTCAGAAATTTACGCGTAAATTGCAGATCTCTCGTAACAGACTGTAACAAAATACAGTAATAGTTTTAAGGGGAGGGGGGGGGGGACTTCCAGTAAAATATTAATTGTTTTAATATTTTTTTTTATATTTGTACGAGACTTGGTTTTATAACCATACATTGTGACGATATTTTACAGTAATGAGAACTTTCTAGTTTCCATAGTTTTTGTGTAATAGCATGTCAAACCAACCCAAAATTTGCATAAAACGGTTGTATACAAGAAACGAAAACCAACTGGCAAACAGAAATGAAAAAAATTCCCACTGGAAAACAGTGACGTAGGCTACGTCCAGACATAAATAAAAATAAAAAACTGAACAGCTTTTGTATTTTTTTTAAATTGTTGAATTTGGAATAAAAATGTCAACATTGCAAATTTTTTTAAATACAAAAAATTTCAATATAAAGTTTTTATAGATGTCCAGTTGTAGCGCGCGACGCTGTTCTTCTGTAGGAATTATTTCGTTTCTGTATGTCAATTGGTTTTCGTTTCTTGTATAGAGCCGTTTTATGAAAATTTTGGCTATTACTGCCATCACACAAAAACTATGAAAGCTAGAAAATTTTCATTACTATGAAAAACAGTCACAATATATGCCTACAAAACAAACAATATCTCGTACAAATAGAATAATAAAAATTTTGCGTGAACTCCCCCCTTAAAATTAACCTAAAATTATATATATATTATTTTCAGAAATACTGAGATATATATTGCATGTCATGAACTAGATATTTGATCTTGCGTACATCTATGTCAAGAAGTAACTGCTTGTTATTATTTATCGGTGTTTTTTCATTGGTAAAGACTGAAGGGAGTGAAATAACGTAAGCAGGTGACTTCGGACACACAATTAACAGAGAAACTTAGAAAACGAAGTTAATTTCACACTGTTTTATCAACAGGTAATCTATAAACTGTAGCAAAGACTTCTTTGAGAGGCGAAAACTGATAACAAAGGAAATAAACTTCTAGATGTCTGAGCATAAAAGAGAAAGGAAAAGACAGCAGCAGAATAGAAATGGAAGCAAACAGAAACTTTGCAGAGAACATCGACTGGAAAATGCCGCAATATTTTGGTCATGTTTCACGTATGAACTTTCACGGGGTTTCCACAACGGAAATAGAATAGTAAGCGGAAGGATGCAGGAAGAATGTGATGATCAAAGACCAGGTGAATTGATAAGAAGCACGAGAAAGCGTGATGAAATTCTGATAGCGAGCCAGGTTGTGGCCTAGGCAAGAAAATGGGGGTATAGAACTGAGGATATGTGTAACTTTCATCCAGAACGAATAAATACATACTGAAATAAAGAAAAACATGTCATACAATGAACCGAGTTTCATGCATTGTTTTGTCACAAAAACATGTTATAATCCGTACACACCTATACTTTTGGTAACAGTAAGCCTCAAAAGTTTTTTTTTACACCTAAAGTACCTTCAATTTTGTTATGGAAGTAAGGCAAAATCAAACAAAATAATATTTGGCGAACAAACGGTGTATTATTAAACGCCTACATAAAATTGTGCATCGTATAGGCCTAACCAATCTTAGATTTAAGTTTTTTAAAAGAATTCCGTTACATAAGTTTTGATTTTTTTTTTCACCAATGAAAAAAAAAAAACAAGAAGTAACCAGTATAACTGATAAGCCTACTTTCTTCAAAGTGGGTGCACAAAATATTTAATTTAAATGGATTTTTTTAGCATACCAAAAATTTCGCTAATTCTGAATACAAAATAAAATTTTTTCAGCATGTTTTTAAAAATATAAAAGTACTTTCTTTTATGTTTGATAAATTTTAGCATGTCGCCCGAGACACTTAATTTCTATGCAAATGGTTTCATTTGAGCAATTATAATGGTTTTCTTGGGTGTATGCAGCTGAAAGCACGTACATTTCGACTTCGAAATGTCGTTATGCGAATACTATGCATGCAAAAATTTTCCATAAGAGTAAAATGTAATTACAAGTAACATATACTAAACTACCATTATTTCGTATAAACATAAAATTATGAATTTCATATTAAGAGCCCTACACAGGCTCGTGCATCAACCACATTTATGCGCGGGGCGTGAGAACGGCGTGCAATGTTTGGTCATCGGCATTTTACTATGGGATAAAGTCACATTATATATATCTTAAATAAACTTTCTCCTAACACGATGCAGCATAGCGTGTAGGGCTGTTAAGGCCTCGCTATTTAGTTTTCCAGTGGTTTCAAAAATGTTATTTTTTTTTAACGCGAATTAATACATACATAAAAAATTCATCCTACAGTTTTAACACTCAAATATCATCGTTTGTAGCTGAATTTTCCTGTCACAATACATCAAACGGATTTTTACATTTTTGCTCCTGAAATATCAAATATTTTGTTGTCAAAATAAACCAAAATGAAGCAAAATAATTTTTTGCTAGCAAACGGTACATTATTTTGAAAAAAAAAAAAAAAACGCTCTGCCAAATTTGTGTATAGTATGACTGTACACAGTCTTAAATTTTTTCAAAGCATTTGGTTAAAAAAATATTCGAGTTATTTGCAATTGTTTGAAATAAATGATGATATAGGGATGGTGGTTTATCGCGGGAAACCTTGACGGTTTGCTGGTTTTCAAAACGCACGTTCAACTTATGAAAATATTACTGGCTTCAGCTTGTACGTGAAGCTGTGGCCCTATTTGACTGAGCCTATAAGAATCTCGCTATTGAAATATTTGATGCCTATTACTGGTCTGCCGACAGCTACGTTGTGGCAGCCGTACATCAGCCAATCTTACGTGTTGCAATAATCTACATTGTTTTCAAGGGTATGTTGGCACAAAATATTTTGGCGATATACCATCATCTCTAATGATGGATCATGACCTTGAGGGCGCCGTCTACCCGCGCGTGAGAGGCTCAAAAGCGACGGAGCAGTAAGGTCGACCTTGAAGCGCGCATCACATGTCACGTCGCCTCAACGAGCCAAGCGCTGAACTAGCGTGCAAGCTTCCCGCCGAACTGTTTTTACTATGGGACTTTCAGCGACAACACTATCATTTTATCTTACGCGACGAAAGGGAAAGAGTCGCTCTACAGGTCTATAATATTCAGAATATCGTGAAAATAATTACTCTTACATAAAAATCAGCGACAAAAGTCTCGATTCGGTCACTTTCACACCCAAAAAAATACTTGTTGGGAACGATAACAGTTAATGCTGGCAGCATTATATATCTGTACTAAGATCCTTAAATGCTTTTCGTAGCCTAACCGCGTGACAACATGTTGAATGGTTTTCGAATGAAATCAGGATTGTTGAAGGTCTGCGCGCCTCTTCACGATTCTAGTAGACGGCGCCCTTAAAGGTGCCAATTAGTATATTTCCGCGCGTAACGGTTAACGACGGGACACGTCACTCGATGTCTGTGGGTGTAATTTAAATTATGCGGTCAGTAGGAACTTTCACAATTTGGTAAAAAAGTTCATAAATTGTATGAAATACAAGTATGTCGATTTCAGTTGACTTTATTTTAACATTGCTGTATTCAAGTTTAAAGTTACACAGAACTATATTCTGTAACTCGCAGCCAACCATACAAGCTGTAAGGAAACTATTGCTGATGTTGAATTACATACAGTAACGGCTAGCGATATTTTTCAAAAGTTTCAATTTTAGTGCTTACTTTATCCTTAACTACCAATAAACAGCCATAACGTGCCATTTCTTGGTCCAAGTGGTGATGTTGGATCTACGCGAACATAGTATGGCGAGTCGCTGATAATGAACAGTATGGCGAGGAAACACTTCCGAGGGAGACACTAAGCCCTATAAGGTTCACTGTGTGCATTCTCGCAATAAAATATATCGGCAGGCAGGCAGCAGCAGGGGGCAGACGCCCGCGGAGATCCTGCAGCGTCTTGCCCTCGCCAGGAGGTGTAACCCTGAGGCACTGGGCAAACATGTCGTTAACAGCACCCCCAGTCTTGGTGCAGGGGTTTTGGTGGGGCAGGTCGCCCTTCCCTCGACCTGTATCATTCACCCGGTGTCACGGTGAACCCTAGAGGTGGAGGAGTCTTGGAGGTGGAGCAGGGACCGAAGGTAGTACGTGATAACGCTCTACGGGGACGGATCAACTCTGTATACACGACGCAAAGATCGTGACAATAAAGAGTAGCAGTGGGAGGGGAGGAAGTGGCGATTGCTATTTCTCCCCGCGCCAACAATAAAAAAATTCAAATGTTATAGAAGAGACCTTCACTGAACTCAAATTAAGCATAAGTGAACCATATTATTAGAGATGATGGTTTATCGCGGAAAAACTTGACTATTTGCTAGGCTTCAACATACGTTCAACTTATCAAAAGATTACTGGCTTTTCCTTGTACGTGGAGCTACTGCCCTATTTGATTGAGCCAATAAGAATACCGCTATTTTAATATTTAATGCATGTTATTGATCTGCAGACAGCTACGTTGTGTCAGTGTTTTCAAGGCTATGTTGACACAAAACATTTTCGCGATATACCATCATCTCTACATATTATGCATAAAGGAACAAAGCACGATATTTCATTGTTCTGAAATTAGTAGCAAATACACGAATTTAAAATTTAAATACATTAATAACCTATATGTCCTTGTACGGAATCATGTTCTGCAATTTTGTCATGCATGCAATTGTAATTAAATGCAGGTGTTTATCATTGGACCTAGATTTTCTCAGTTGCATCACTATGGCGCTTGATTCTTTTATGCATAAAATGGTTCAATTGGACGGTGTTATGATTAAACATCCCAAGTGTTAATTATAAGTTATGTACAAAACATCTTTCCTCTTTGAAACCGTCTACGAAATGTATGTTAAACCTATATTCTGAAGTCATAAATGTTGACTTTCTATGACTGGAATACTTTTTGGAAGACTGTTTCAAATCTGATAAACGTATATCATGTTTTACTGATAACTATAAATTGACACTCGGTCTGTTATAAAGTATGACACCATGCAATTTATGTAACCTTTTATCCTGCTAAGTTTGAAAACTACAATACAATCTGTATGAAAATTGACAATGGAAAAAATGCTTTAACAAGTTTTATCAAAAATTCGCTCCCCGCTCCCTTTCCTTCTTCTTAAAACTCATCGCTGGACCCGTACCTGACACAGTGCCGTTTGTAACTTCTTCAACCATAGTAAACACCGCGTATTCGTGAACGAATGAATTAACGACAGTAACTTCAGAAACTAAATAAATATAGGACAGTAGCGGAGCGTAACGTGTTCTAGAGTAAGCGGTACTTATAAATGGCTGCACGAAACTCTCAGTTGTACGTGGAGTAATTAGACCGGTATAGGGGAAGGTACACACATGAGACAGTAGTGTGTTAGAATTGAGGAACGAATCCTCCACATACAGGTCTGCTCAACACAACTGCCACGTGCTAAAAGTGTATAGTCGGCTTTAATAATCACTTGTCTAGGTACACGACAACGCTCCGGCACTGATAAAGGATTTCGTACAATGGAGTCAGGGACGTGAAGTGAAGAGGTATGGACCGTTCTAAAGAGTCAGTTTTCACTTACGAAATAATCTATTGGCTTTCCATGCCTTTTTTTTCTTTCACGACCGAAAATTCCAAAAAAGTACCACACTGGAAACATAGTTAATGTTCTTATCTTACAGTATATAAAAACTGATAATTTTTGTTAAATTTTATAAAAAAAACACAATTACGAGTATGTAGTTCAGTTCTTCTAGCCTATTTATACTGAAAGGTAAGACAACAGCTATGTTTCCATTGCGGTACTTTTGAAATTTTCGGTCGTAAAACAAAAATAGGCATGGAACACCAATACATCAACAGGTTAGGCAACAGACTGACAAAGTCTGAAGAGAAGATAATGGTGGACGAGGACAACATGGAACACTGCTAGAACGAAGGAGCGAGGGAAAACGGGAGATTCCCGAAAATAGCTTCCGACCAACGGCATCTTACGGCACTATTCCTTCATTCCCCGTTGCAGCGTAAGGAGCAAATAAAGGTTATGTGGACACATGTCCGGAAATGAATGGTTCTGTTGCTACTGACTGTCCCTTCACGGTCAAATATGCCATCCTGCGTGTGAATTTCGTAACAGGCAGTAGCAATGCGTTGTGTCAGTTCCTGCACGTCCGGGTTGGGTTCCACAAACACTACAATTTTCAGGTATCTTCATAACAAACCATGTGCCACCATCACGGAGATCAATGCCGCTCTCTAGGGAAAAACCCCAACACAACACATGTATGAGATAAAGTTCTGTTATTTATCTTCTCAAAAAACGTATCTGGCAATTTTTTCCCATTGTACAAAATCAACTAGTATTATACTATTGTGTTTATTATTCTCGTGAAACATTGCACGTTGAATGGGCGAAATAAGGAAAAACTACGGAAACATAAAATGCTGATAAACAATATACATACAGACAAACGAATGGCTGCATAACTGTAAGATAGTGCAGTCATTTGTGAAACACAATATTATACAGGCCGTTCTCGGTCAAGTAAGTATTTTCTGAGACTCTGGCAATGTTTACTTTTCAGTAAATTTACATATTTGCGCTATTTGTTATTGGATCAAACATTTCCGAATGACTACCGAGCAGAGCTACGAGTTTGACACGAAAAGATTTTTGCGCAATTTTGTTTCCATACCTTATGAACACAGCCACAGCTCTGCTTTATGGTTAAATGTTGGCAGCGTGTCTTTGAAACAGTGCAGTTAGCATGATACATGTTCGCTGTGAAAAAATTCTCCCTCTAAACGCCAGGGATTTTATCAACTGCATCGCTACAAACTTTGTCATTAATCAGATTTCGGCACGTAGGCACTAACATTTTAGTATGTGGGCATGCGCAGTATTAACACGTAGTAGGTTTACTGCTGCAAGTTTCTTTACCCAAGTAAGAGCATCATACATATTTAACCGCCACTAGAAAGAATCTTTAATTGAATCCCTCCAGCCTGTATGTTTGTGGGTGGTACAAGAAGAAAGTTTATATTTCAAGAAATTAAAGCTGTAGTCTTCGGAACACTGGTTCGCCCCGCGGAAAGGAAAAAAAGTTGCCCGCAGCTTGGGAAACTTCTTACTCAGAACTTGTAAATCCTGGGGCGCGGGCTAAGGAGCACAATTAACCCGCCATTCTGCTCGAAGGAGGGCCTGTTCATTCCGCTTCTCGGGGCCATTAACATTAATGCCCGGCGATTGGAAACTGCGCGTGGAACTTTGCCCTCGGCGCAGCCAGGTGACGCTCCGGCGAGTTTATGGCCCACGAGAGAGCTGTGTGCCTTCTGAGCGGAAAGCAGTTGGTTAACAGCGGCGAAAAACGCCTTCGTCATGCTCGCTCAACTGAGCAGCCGTTTAGAATCTTTTTTGAAAGAGTGGCGTACGATCAAGGAGGACTCAAAATATGCTGGTGTCGTCCGTAAGCCAGATTGTAAGCAGTAGATAGATCTGTTATACTTTATTTCATATAAGTTTGGATAAATTTGACAGTAACTCATGGGCAATAATATTTAATATTTTGTGATTTGTTGCACAATGCAATAAATTTTTAGCTCTGAAATGAACCTGAGATGTCCATTTTACAATTTGTACTGGAAAGTTTTTCTTGTGTAGTGCCGCAAATAACAAAATATTACAAATTATTGTCCATTAGTTGCTGTCAAATTTATCCAAACTTATATGAAATGGAGTATAAATGAGCCGTTTTTGTGGACGCATACCATTGAGAGCTAATGTTGTCGAGTCGCAGAAAACGCCACAGTAAAAACAAGTCTGTAATAGCTAGAGGTACGTCAATTTCGCGGATACATCTGGCAGCAGCCTACACTGTAAAAAAAAAAGTGGTAATTTTACACGAAAGTACGTGGCAGCACAATCTCCATACATGTACATGTATTTTTACACGTACATATGTACGTGTATTTTTACCATCTGTTTCACGTATTATTACAAATACCACGTTCGTGTAATTTTAACATACTTGCTGGGTTCTTTTATCAACAACCATGTTAAATCACACGT
>PNEQ01042442.1:0-11474 GCA_003012365.1 Medauroidea extradentata | reverse complement strand
CACACACACACACACACACACACACACACACACACACACACACACATACATACCCACATACACTCACACACACACTCACACACACATATATATACATACATGTAATTCCGAAAAGGTAAGACAGTAGATCTTATCAGTATGTGAGAACTTCATAGTAAATCAGCAAATTTTGCAGGTTTTCTTATCCTGGCTTAATGTATTGGCATGTTTGTTACACAATTGTACCTAACTATATAAAACATTATTTATGTAATGTGGAATAGTACAACAAACAAACAGTATTTTGAAGAGCTGCAAAGTTTTGTAGGAACCAGTGATTTTCAAGTAAAAATTACTGCATCGGAAAGTCTGTCACTTCACATTCATGCCAGCTGTTTTGTTTTTCTGTATGTATTTATTATTGAGAAGAATTTATGCAGTTTCTTAGGGAATTTTTGTATTTATAAAGGCGTATATTGAAAATTACCTAGACTATCACGAGGTAGTTTGTAGATAACTGAAAATGCCTACTTAATTTTCCTTGCTCAGTTGTGAATAGGTCTGTAAAAGTCTTCTTCTTTTGTGGTTCTACAACTCAATGTGTACCTTGACCTCTTCTACAATTTTATCCCTTTGTTGAAGTTTTATAACTTTTGCTTATTACATAGCAGGTTGTCAGTCCTATGTCCAACCTCTACCGAAGGACGGGTGGTTTTTAATCAGGTTTTCTTCCCTTGCCTTTTTGGGAACCATCCCCAAAAATTCCAAGGGAGCAGTTTCTCGTTTTATCAACCCCCAGAGAACGGAGTACTTCATCTGCAAATTGTGCAGTTCCAAAGGACTCTTTTTCCGCTGTAGATGTTGTTGAGGTCTTCGCCATAACCCGCGCAAAGATCCCTTACAAAATGTTGTTACCCAGATCACTTTATGCAAGGTTTTTAATAAGGTGTTACCTCTTTCCTCCTTCTTTCTCAACAGGGTTTGGGATCAACTATGACAGCTGTGAAAGTAGTCGCTGATGTTATTTTAATAGCTAAAACGAATTTGATAGGTCCGTTTATGACATTAATAGTTATGGTATTACATTAGAAAAACATTTGTATGAGTCATTGCACACCTGTAATTACATATTCTTCTAATACAGATTATTGTTTTAGGAGTGTTAACAACATTCTGTGAAACAATTGATACCAGGGGTTGTGTTCCCAGCGAAGAATTTGTATGCATATCACCTTACCCTACCTCATTTGTCAATAGCGGACATGTCACAATATTCGTTGCAGGACATTTTTATGGACATTGTTATCATGTAAATAAATTGTTACAGTAGTATTAAATAACTTGTCAATGTAAACTAACAAAGCAACAGAAAGTTCTTATTTTATGGAAGTTTGCATTATGAAGAGAAAAATTTTATTGTACTCATTTTTAAACTGTTTTTCTATTAATTTGTTGTCTTTATTACAGTGTAAAACAACAAACAAGCTTGATCTGTTATAAACTACTGTCCATTATTATAATTATGTGTTTTTATGATAACAAATATTTAAAAAAATTATCCTCCCTTTTTAACAATAACACGAGTAATTTAGCTGCATTATTGTTTATTACTCAATAAAATATATGTGGTTACAAAACTTCTGAACTTGTTTTATCGTAAACTTTGGCCCTGAGAGGTTACTCTGGTCCACTCCAAATTTTGATATTTCTGTAGTTTAGTGTCAGTAAAAGTTTCCAATGTTAACTAGATAAAGTAAAGGAATTTTTTTCAAAATTCTACTCCGATTAACTATTTATTCCCATAATAATACCCCAAAACTAATATCCTGAATGGAACAAAGTGACCTCGCAAAGAGTCAAAGTAATCCCTGGTTCATAGTATGTGTAAAAACAGTAATTTATCTAATTGGAATTTATTAGAAGTCTTAATAATAAATAGAAACTATTAAATCCATATTATTGTACACATTTTCCAGCATTGTTTGTGCAAAAAACAGCGCTTCTACCCATGATTCAGTGTGCAAATGTAATGGCCAAGTAGTCCATTTAATAGCTTTTATTGTTTTTAATTGGACCACTTATATTAGTTGCCCACTTTAATTTTAAAATTAGCTTAATTTATGACAAGAAATCACATGCTGCATACATTTAAAAAAGGATGTTTCCCACTACAAAAAGTATGGCATGATTTATTATTTGAAGTACCAAGAGGTCAAAAAGGGGTACGTTACATAAATGTAATAGGTAGAAAGTTAAGGTTCTGTATTCATTTGCTTCCAAGAAAAATACACAGAGTTAAGTGAGTGGTTCAATTTGTTTCCACTGGATGTCGGCGTCTATCAGATTATTACTTATCTTACTTGGCCACCAAATTTCGGTATACATTTCCTACATATTTCTGCACTTAACTTCTTTTCAAAAAAATATGTACGTAAACGCCTTGGCCTCTTGGTGTCTCATTTGTTACTTTCTCAGAATGTTTATTATTTTTGTATTGTAACTGTTTTTAGCACTTATTAGTTTTAAACATACTTTTAATATATAACTATATTTAATCATACATAGTGTATTTCTGAATTTATCATTAAACTTCCTTGAGACATTTTCGTTTAGTAAAGTGTGGTTTTATCATATTGGTGATAGGCATTCAGTGTTAAAATTTTGAAACGCATATGTTTTGATTAAAAATATATGAAGCTGACGTGGTATTAAAAACAATATGGTGTTCCATAGCTGGGACATTCTGATAACTACATTCCTTGTAACAATAAGATGTTAAGTAATTTTTATCTGTTATGCCGTTGTGTTACTCCTCAATGGTACTGGAACCAAAACTTTTTAAACTGATTATGTTTTAAGTAGTTGAATGTGCATTTTATGCTTTCTTGTTTCTAGCACAGTAGATTAGTTGTTTACTAGGAATAGCCTAATTACCAGCTTTAAGAAGCACTTTTCGGCTGCTTCTAAATAGTAACATTGTTTTGTACTTCAGACGACAACACTTCTGTGCACTAATGAAGGAAATATTTGTAGTGGACACTATCTTGTGTATTATAACATTGCATGCAAGAACATAAAATTGTTAATTGTTCAATGTGTAATTTAAACATTTCACTAAATTATTAAGGGCTGTATTCAAAGTCATAAAACAATATTTACTCTATCAAATATTAATCTGAATAAAAGTAACGTTATTGGAATGTTAACAGAAGATATTGTTGGACTTGCGTTACTACAGACTTATGGTAAATAAGTTAATAAAATACATATTTCCATCTGTTGTTATAGCATATCAACACTTTTCTCATGCTATATTTGAATCTCATACATTAAGTATTGTCCAGAACTACTTTAATGACATGAGGTACAGTAAAAAATTAACAGATTTCACAATCAGTACAGTAAATGTGAAGACTTTGTAATGAAATGTTAAAACACACCTTCACCTTAATTCTTGTGTTGCAAAGGTAAACTCATCGCTGTTAGATTTAAATAAATCAGTCAAACAGTGAGAGACTGCATGTGCAGCTTCTTGTGAGGTTACAGCTTTTTTTGGTATCGCCCCAGTAGACATTCGTCCTCTAAGTGTGTTTGTTGTCAGGTTTATATGTTCTACAACATTGCACTAGGTGTACTGTACTTGATAGATCAGGTTTTGTGTTACACAGCTGTAGTCACCATGATTAGGGTATGTACGTTTGGTGAGTCTGCTGTGGAGGGTTGATGTATTACACAAGTGCTGCACTGAGGGCTGTTGCAAGGTTGAAATATCCTGAGAATGGTGACTGTACTAAGATCAGGGCTGGGAAGTAGACAGGGAGGTTTGGAGGTAAAGCAGTATAAAAAAGAGAAGAGGTTGTGAGTTAGTGGTGAGGAAGTAAGTATTTTATGAACTAAGTTGAGGCTGGTCCTGTGTTTGTTAAGATCTTCATGGTAGGGAACTACCAGAGATTACTGTCTCTGGTTTGAGATTTGGCGTTAGAAGTTACCCATTGAACCTGCCTGACGAGTGGTTAGGTAGCCTGTCAGTAATTGGTTTGGCTATTTGATCACGCTGCCTATTCAGGTTGTCTCTGCTAGAGCATGTATCTTGCATTCATTTCATGGGAAACTTGGTTACGTGGCTTATTTTTGGTAATGTTGGTTGTTTCATTTACAAGAATTTGCATCCTTTTTGAGCTTATTGTTCCATTATCAACATATCAAAACACACAAATGAAAGTGTTTACTGAATGCCTGAATGAAATGCAAATAAATTTTATCTTATTCATTTATTGGGGTATCTTGCCCGAAATGAAAAGTTAGTTGATGTTTCTGTTGTACTGAAATAATTTAATACAATTACCTTTCGGTGCTGTTCCCTTTTCACATATGGGTCCATGACTTCACTTTTATTCAGTGTAAATTTTCCTCTGTATTATAGGGACTTCTGTTTATTTTTTAACTGTACTGCTTTTTTTTTTTTACGTGCATAATTTTGTCAGTCACAGAAAGGACTACCCTACTGGAAAAAAAGGATGAATACAGTATGAAATTTGGGATTATAAAACAAAACCACCAAGAGAACAGTAAAACAGTCACGTATTAAGGTCATGCTCTCTCGTTCCTACTGTTTTTGCAATAATTATTTTTTTAAGATTAAACGAGAACAGATAGAAAAATCAGTCTGGCAGTTTTATTCTAAATTGTTTTTGCAGTAATAGTTAATTTTTTAAAACAAGAAATTCTACGGTTTTGACTAAAACGTTAACTAGCCAGAATTTTGTTAATTAGCCTACATAATTAGCTAAAACCATAGTATTTACTGCCTTGAAAAAATCACTCGACATGTTGACGACTATTGTAAACAAAACTGCCGGACAGATTTTTTTATATCTGCTGTCATTTATGCGTAAAAAATTAATATCGCTAAAAAAATTGAAACAAGAGAGCATGGCCTAAACAGTACACAAAATTTATGGCAGCAGTATGGAATTAGTATCCAAATACATAGTAAAATTTGAATAACATTGTAAATTTACTTAACTACCATTTTGGTACGGGTAATTATTGCCAGGGACTCTTCAATTGTCAGATTAATTGATTTTTAAACTTAATTAAATTTGTGTCGTCTGCTAGGCAGTGCTAATGTTGGCTGTACTTCACTTGAAGTGTCCAGTAGTGCATAGGGTTGAGAATACAGAAGTATTAACGTAATGCAAAAGTTATTTCGGGTGCCAGCATAGTCAGCATTTTTGGACTAGCACGAGACTGTTAAGAAGGGGTCGTGGTCGAAAAGCCTGGCAACCCGGGCCATAGAACCATGTGCCCTGCGTCAATGTAGTAGTTGTATGCATTTAATGGGAGGATCCTGACATATTGGCTCGTCAGGATGCTTTTTAAATACTGACATAAAATATAGCACTGGATTTATCCGGGTTGTCGGTCACCCAGAACACCATACGTACATTACAATATTAAATGCATAATACCGTAAAGAAAACATCCATATTACGGTTTGAACACAGACAAGTTGTATTATCAAACTATGTAGGAGGCGATACAATTATATGCGGGCACACGAATAAAACCTCATGTTGGCTGAAGCACTTTACAGTGAAATAATTAATGTATTAAATTGGCTGCAAAAAAGTACGTAAACAAGGGGGCGCACAAGTCTTCCCCGGACCAGTGCTTCCTGGGAGAGTCAAAAAAGGATTAAAAAGAATTAAAATACTATTGCAGAGAACTGTGACGAGGTGAAACAAAAAGTTGAAGCCTCTCGGGAGCGTGGGGGCTGAATGCAACCAGTCTCTACTCCCGTGTAATGAAGACTGCCATGTCCTAGCTCGAGAAGGAGGACCTCCCCGCTGCTTCCGCCAAGACATGTTACCCTCCAATGAGATGAGAGTGAGCGTGAAAAATACTAAATGACATTACAGTTAACCCTTTGATAACTAAGAAAACACATAAAAAGCAAAATTATGCCGGCTGGCTGACAATATGTTTATTGTCACTTATGAAATTGCCAGATTACATCAGGAGAAAGTTACGTTGTCACAGTTGGCGCAAGTCTGCGATATGATGTGGCGATGTGAACAAAATAATATATAGTACACTTACACTGAATTTAAGCCAAACAGGTTTGGATCACTAAATAATATAATAAAAAGGAATTTCGAAAACACTTGTTTAACACGTTATACTGAGCGTCACTGATGGCGCCGAAGGCCTTGCTGACTTGTCATGCAGTCAGAAATAGAGATCATCTACCTCCTACCTGGTAATGCTGTTGAGTAGTGGGGCAAGGATGAAAAGGTCTCGAGAGGCGTACGCCGGACGGCGTCATACTGCTACCAACGACGTATAGGGAAACAGAATATTCAATGTTGGATATATTTAATGCAATAAATGCTTTTTATTAATGCCTCCCTGATTAATTTTTATAACCATTTTCAGCCTCTGGCAACTGCCAAGGAGCTGAAATAGTCTAAATGTTCTCCTTTGTGTAATGAAATGCATCATTTCTATAAACTTCCAGGGGAAGAAAAAGGAATGGGGTCAAGGAGAGGCTGGAACAATTATACCTCTTAGTATTGCAATCAATATCATACAGTCTGGCCAAAATGTACAACAGCATAAACTTGTAGAGAGTGTGTGAAACTGCTGACAACACATTAAATAGCCAGTACGTTAAAATTATGATTAGTTAGGTTCACAGCAATGTGCTACAGAGAGATTGGATTGGAGAAATTAACACTATGAACAGTTATAGAAACAGAATAGATAACTGTTTTTGTACCATTATCACACCTTTATTTTCCAGTAAGGTAGATCTCTGTGTAGTAAGACATGTGTGATATGTGAAACATTCACAGAAAAGTCTGTTACTTATTTGGAAGCAGCCATCGTGTTTGGCTCCTGAATGTATGCATGCTTGTTTGCAGTGCATGTTGTATAACGTGATCAGTTTTTTCAGAGCCATAGCAGCACGAGTCCAAGTTCAGACTATGAAGACCAGGAAGAAGGGGAACATCACTCTCAGCAGTTGGCAACCGTGCATGCCGTGAGTAATGTGGAATATGTGGTCTAGTACTACTTTCATCTTTTCCAGAACATCATCTCCAAGGCACAGAATGTGGGACTTCCTCTGGTCATATGCAAGTCTGTCACTTAGCAAACATAGCCAAACTTTCATAGCTTCATATTTATTTTTTTCTGAATACCAGAGTACCTACTTTAAAACCATTGCAACACATAAAATTTCATATTGTGACAAGACTTAACCTGAATTCTTGATAATTTCCAAGTATATATGTATTTATTTTAAAAATTATATTAACCTGCTTCAAAAAAATATATTTTTCATGCATCTCGTAACATAATACTTCTCGTTTTATAAATTACTCTGTACCAACTGACTGAACATTTATAATATTTTTAGCTAATGTAGCAAAGAAATTATTCACTTATTTAAAGTGCATGTAGTGTGTATTGTCGGCTAATCGTCAAGTCTCGATCCCGTGCTGGCTCGCGCCTCTTTCTCCTTAATCACTTCCATCTTGACTGCCTCGGCGCCGTTACCCAGGCTGCCCTTGCAAACACAAGCTATCAACAACACACCTCCTCTTCTATATACAATACACACATTCAACACTGGCTGCACAGATTGATCACTGACTACCATGTCCACTTTGGAATCTATTTGTATTGACGGCACTTTTCCCGCACAGACTATCCCCATGTCATCTCACACGTCTTCCCATTTATAAATCCAGTCTGGTGGGCTGTTTAACCACTCTTCCCCTGCCTGTCTTATAGACCCCTGTACCTGGCCCTATTGCACTGGTCTTCTCTTGCGGGAATCCTCTAAACGGTGATGCTCCTGGGGACTCCGGCATTGGTGCTGGTCTCTCTGGTGACTGTTGTCGCGTAGATGTTGGTGTCTCCTTTCTTTCCCACGTACGGGTGCCCTCCAGCTGGCTTCCTTCCGGCAATTGGAAACAACTGTACCCTGTTTCTTCTCACTTGTCCCTGGTGTGTCTGAACTATGTACGAACATGGGAAGGGAGCCAATGAATGTATTGTCCCATAAGGCTTCATATCGCGGATCCACACTCTCTCTCCCACGACCCGTTGGCCGCTGTGGCTGGTTTATTATCGGCAGCGTGGTTCGTAGGGTTCGCTCGAATAGCAGTTGTGCTGGTGACAGGCCTCCTTCTAAGGGCGTTGTCCTGTAGGCCAGCAACCCTAGGTTAGGGTCTTCTGTCTTAGAGAGGATGTTCTTTGCTGTCTTCACCGCACTCTCAGCCTCCCCGTTTGATTGGGCAAATTTGGGACTTGATGTAGTTAGAGAAAACCCATAAGCTTTGGCAAACTGCTGAAACTCTGCTGATGTGAACTGCGTGCCCCCATCCGTACACACTTCTTCTGGTATGCCATGACGAGCAAATACATTTTTGACTCGTGCTATGACTGCGGTAGATGTTGAGGTTGGTAAGTGCACTACTTCAAGAAATCTAGAAAAATAGTCCTGGATGACCATGTACTTTTGCCCGGCTACTTCGAAGATGTCCAAGACGAGCAGCAGCCATGGTCCTCGTGGCAATGAGGTAATTTTCATGGGCTCTGCCTTCTGACTTCTCCGCTCCAAGCATTTATTGCACTCATCCACCATTTTCTTTATCTCATCGGAGATATTTGGCCACCATACAGACTCTTTTGCTCTTCTGTGGCATTTAGTGATTCCTATATGCCCGTCATGTAGCCGCTGTAGCATCTCATATCATAAGCATCTGGGAACAACTATTCTAGTCCCATACATGATGAGGCCTCCATACAGTGATAGTTGGCCTCTATATGCCCAAAATTTGTTGTTTTTGTCCTGGAATTCTTCCTGTAGGTAGGTTTTCAACTACCCACATTCGGCATCTTAGTCTTGTGCTTTCCTTAACTCCTCAAGCCTGGTGTCCGTGAATTGGGTTTCTTTTATTATCGTCTGTATAAACAGTTCCTCCTCTGCAGCCTCATTCCCATTGTCTTCTGGGTGTTCTACTGGGGCTCGTGACAATGCGTCTGGGATATAGAAATTTTTGCCCAGTACGTGCACCACTGTGTACTGATAACACATCAGGCGCATCCTCAGTCGTTGCAGCCTGGCCGTTAGGTCTGCCAGAGGTTTGGTTTGCTGCAGTGGCACTAGGGGTTTGTGATCAGTGAGTAGTGAGTCTTAATCCCAAAATGTATGTATGAAATCTCTCGCATGCCCAAGTAATGGCGAGAGCTTCCTTTTCTATCTGCACATACTTCCTTTCTACCTCTGTCAGGGAGCGTGATGCATACATCACTGGGCGCCACTCACCCTGGTGCTGCTGTTCCAGGACCGCCCCTACTCCAAATGACGAGGCGTCTGCTGCGATCCTTGTGGGTGCCTTTTGTCTGTATAGTGCGATGACAGGTTCCATGGAAATTTCTTCTTTTAATCTTTGTACTGCTTTCTTTTGAGGTACGCCCCAGGTCCACTCATTTTCTTTCTTAAGGAGTTCTCTCAATGCTTCTGTTTTCTCCGCAAACTTAGGGATGAATTTCTGCAAGTAATTTACCATGCCCAGAAATCGACGAGGTTCCTTAATGTCCGATGGTTCTGGCATTTCTCTGATGGCTCTGACTTTTTTGCTGTCAGGTTGGACTCCACCCTCACTGATCTTATGTCCCAAAAATGTAACCCTTTCCACTCCAAAACTACACTTCTGTCTGTTAAGTGTCACTCCCTCTCTGTGTAGTCTCTGTAGATCCTCTTCTACTCTGGCGTTGTGTTCTTCTCGTGTTGTTACAAATACTAAGATATCATCTGCATGGCTCACCACTCCTGGTGCTCCCTCTAGTATTGCCTGCATGCGTCGTTGGAAGTATTCAGGTCCCGAATTTATACCGAACGGCAACCTTTTATAATAATACCTCCCAAAGGGTGTCATGAACGTTGTCAAATGTGCACTTGCTTCCGTGAGCGGTACTTGCCAAAATCCTCGTGACGCGTCTAAAACTGTGAAGAGTTTGGCCCCTTCCAACAATGCCAGTGATTCGTCCACTGCTGGAAGTTGTCTCTCTCGCTGAACATTCTTATTTAGTTCTGTATAGTCTATGCATATTTTCAATGCTCCATCTTTCTTTGGTACTACCACCATGGGCGCACACCAATCTGTTGGGCTGTCGATGGGTGCAATAACATTCTCCTGTACCATTTTATCCAACTCTTGTTTGACTCTTTCTTTCAAGGGCAGTGCTACTCTTCGCGGTGCCACTATGGCATACGGCGTGCATCCCTCTTTTAGCCGTATTGTATATGCACCCCTCATTTTCCCCAAACCTCTAAACACTTCCCTGTATTTGTCCCACTCTGTGACGTAGCCTGCATTGATTACTTCACTCACCACGTAAAGTTTGACTACGTCCAATGCCATGAGCGCTGGCCTACCCAATAACGGTGTGTCCTGCCCTTCCACGACAAACATTTCCTGCCTTACTTGTTTGTTGTCATATTCTACCATATCTAGCTCAGATATTATTTTTTTATGTGGACGGTTACAATTTATCTTCAAATTTTTCTGACTTACAAGCTTCCTCACTCTCACCTTCTACCACAACCATGCTTTTGAGATCCTGTGCTGTACCATTGTGTTTTGAATGAAACATTGGCAGCAACAAAAATTATATATTTCTTCTGTCGGTCAGTGCTGCTGCCAAGTAACAAACTTGGACTCCACATCTACGACACACTTTTTACTTAATTTTTTTGTGTGTCAGTTTATAGATATAATTAAAGTGTGAGGATGTTCAAATGACTATTAGAATTATTACAGCTTGAGTATTTGATTTTGATTTACCTAACATAACCATTTCAATCAAAAGTTAGGTCGCTGAACAACCACTGGAAGAAATTTTCCTTGAAGTTACAACATATTTTAATAGGTATTTCTAAGTGGCTGGCTCACATGAGGCTGCTCTCATAGCAAAGTTCCCCAGTGACTGCTAAACCAGATTCTATGTTAAGGCGACCATAGTAGATTCTGTATCCGGATCAATGCTTATCAGTTTGCTATATTTTGCTTGGTCTGCTGCTTTTCTTATAAGTCTGTCTGGTCCCAGGGTTGAATATAAAATAACATGAAAGAGCAGCAGTAAATTTGATTTGATACATCCATTCTGTAATATGTGCATCTCTGCATTCCTTAGGATATACCATCACCAGTCAGTAGCTTGATGGCTGTGTTATCCTTACTTGCTTGGTACTTAGCTATAACCAGGATTTCATTTTGGGAGGGGTCAGGATCAAGCTCAGCGTACTTGAAGAACATAAGTTTGCTACAAAATTATGGATAGAAACACTTTTTTAAAACTAGATCTCCACTTTCAAAATTTTCAACTCTGTGTATTTATGTTATGTATATATATATATATATATATATATATTTTTTTTTTTTTTTTTTTTTTTTTTTTTTTTTTTTTTTTTTTTTTTT
>PNEQ01042441.1:0-11474 GCA_003012365.1 Medauroidea extradentata | reverse complement strand
AGAACCCCGTCACATACCTAAAAAAGTTAGAAGAGTATGTGCAACTCTTTACACTGTCAGATGCTGAGGTGCTGAAATGCCTTAGTTTTAGTTTATCAGGCACAGCATTCTACTGGTGGGAAGTCACAAAAGAAAAATTTACCACCTTCCAAGAATTTAAGAATTTATTCTTACAGGAGTTTTGGAGCCTAAGGACCCAAAGCCTTATCAGATCCAAGCTAGCTCAGGAACATTTTGACCCTAGAAAACCCCGTAGCATTGAAGAGCACTTCAATGAAGTATTTGAAAGAACTCATCATTTTTTGTCTCCTATGAGTAACGAGGAGTTTATCGAACTGATTGTATCTCAACTCCCTGTTAACTACCAGAGGCAGTTTACAGGCTGTTCCTTCAAAGATATATCTGAGTTTAGATATCATCTTATCAAGGCAGATCAACTAGAACGCCAGGCAAGATGTAACCAACCTAGGGAACAAGACCGGGCTAGGTCAACACCGAACCAACCGTTATACACTCCTATGACCCAGAGAGGAGAAGAACACCAGCTAAATTAATGCCTACATCCAGAGGTCCTGAGATGTTTTATCTGACTAGCTACCGGCGCATTGTTGTTTTACAAATATTAATTTGGATTTGAGTTAATTGCCTAAGAGAGAGAAACTTTTAAGACTGTATAATTTCAGAATTTACAATAGTGCAAGACAATACTTTCACATATTTCGTTCTAGTATTTTAACATCACAGTTCAAGATGCTATCTAAATTGGCTCAACTTTCATTTTCATTTTGCTGCAAACAATATTAATTATAAAAGTCAAGTTAATCTCTAAATAGTTAATATTAATATTGTAAGGATGTGTGCATAAATACAGAACTATTATTTTACCATTCAGTTTGGTGCCCTGAATAAACTTTTCTCTTTTCTACATCTCAGTCAGTACAGATATGGTTTATGTTAATTTTGTTTCAATTAAATAGAAAATTGCAGTTATGTATTTTATTGAGTTTTGTCAATATTAAGAGTGAAAGTATGTCTCTACACATTTATCTCTATAGGTATGTTTCGCTCATGTTCACACTTACTCACATACTTGGCTACATCTATGAATTTTTTTTCCATAAAACCATAATTAATTCAGTGCCCTTGTCCCACTGGACCATATAATTTATTATATAGATAGTTACTCACACTTCACACCAGGCAGATGACATACTACAAACATTAAGTGCTCCTGACTAGGCCATGTAATATTTGTGCAGCCCCATATAATTTATTATATAGATAGTTACTCACACTTCACACCAGGCAGATGACTTACTACAAAAATTAAATGCTCCCGACTATGCCAGGTAATATTTGTGCAGCCCCATATAATTTATTATATAGATAATTCCTCACACGTCTTTTCTTGAGAATGATGCGTTACTCATACAAAATAATCTATACACCAGGGTCACATCTCTCTGCTGCAGATTGTTTGTCTTGGAGTCACTTGAATGAAGCTGAAAATTATGATTTAGAAGAAGAGATAGAGGCATATGTGCATTACACTGTTCAAACTGGTAATATACCAGACGATAAAATCAAGGAAATATACGAACATCAAAAAAATAACATAGAATGTAGAGAGATCTCTATCTTCATTAGACAAGTGTGGTCTGAAAAGGGAAAATTGCCATTTAAATTATTAGCATACTTTTGTGTTAAGGATGAATTTTCGGTTTCAGAAGGGATAATTCTCAGAGGAACGAGAATTTTATTCCCAAGATCGCTTCGTGAAGACATTCTTCACCGAATACATTCAGAACACATGGGAATCACTAAATACAGACTGCAAACATAGCAATGCCTTTGGTAGCCTGTAATGTCTTCAGATATTGCCATGATCGTTAACCAGCGCAAAATATGTTTGGAAAACAGACCTAATATGCATGAACCTCTCCTCCCTAGTACTATTCCGAATAGACCATGGGAATCAGCGGCATTGGATTTGTTCAAGTATGAAAGCAAATTATTTATTGTAATAACAGATTGTTTTTCAAGATATTTCGACACCTACCCACTTCAAAGAATCGACAGAACCACGCTATTACACTGTGTACACGGGAGGTAGAAGATTAAGAAGAAACCAGTTTCTCCTGAACCAGTATCCCAATGAGAAGATGAAGCCTACCAATATACCAGAAACCTATGTTCAAGTTGATCACTCAGTTTCACCACTTATTCCAGATGAGTACTCGGTCACTTCAGGGGAGCCTTCTGACTCTACAATCCAAGCATCGAAGACCACTGAAGTGACACCTATAAAAAATTAAAATCTACACTATATGGTCGCATTATCAAACCACCTATTAGACTTGATCTTTAAGGGGGGTGATGTTTGGGAAGTACTGACTTCTATGTAAGTGTACTCTCTACGGACAAGGACGAGAAACAAAAGCATTTTGTTGAATGGAAGTTGTAAACGTTAAATGACAACTAAAATGAATCTGAAACCAAAAACACATCAGTTTGATAACTTATAAAAACACTACTATAATATTAGGTTATATTTTACTTTAATTTTTTTTTTGCATCAGAGTAAGTAAAAACTAACATACATTAAAAAATGCACTGTTAGTAGAAATGTTACATTTAACGTCAAAAAATGTTACTTTTGATATAATGAAGTCCTATATTTTGAGGATTATTATCAGACAATGAGGTCATGTCAGATTGGGACGAAACTTAATTATATTATATAGTTTTCCAAATTTTATGGTTTTTAAAAAGAAAAACAGTCTAAATCCTAACTATAAACTATTAAAGAGATGAATACCCAATTTTTTATAGAAGACTCTGACGTTGCAACCCACAAAGAGTTCTGGTCTGGAGTGAGGACCATCTTCAACACCGGTGCTGTCTCTTCACAAACTAAGACGTGTCGTTCTGGAAAGCGTACATCTGTCATGTAGATCTTCCTATCTCTGCCACTTGAAAACACGTGACTGAAGGATTCTGTTGACTGTAACACCAACCAAATCTGACAACATTTCTACTAAACCATATTTCTCTAAAATAATCCTTGCCAAGGAAAATTAACTTAGGCTTTAATAAGAAATAATTTAGGGGAAACTTTTCCAATAAATTAAAGCAGTATCTGTTGGATGGTCTTCAAATTTGTGAGATTATATTAAACAAAGAGCTGCTTTTTATTGTCTGTTGTGTGTAAGGCTGCAAAATAACCAAAGGGTTGGGTGGTGCCTAATTCATAACAGTTTCAGAAAAATGGCCCATTTATTTTAAAACACAGTCTGAATAAAATATAAAATAAATATAACGAAACCTACTACTAAAAAAATGGTTGCTTATTAAATCTGAAAATAAAGTATTTAACAATTATTTGATGGTACCACGTATAATTTGTAACAGCTGATGACTAGCAGGTAAGAAGCTACCAGGGGACAATGAACACAAATTAAAATATTTAACAGTACTGGAGATCACACAGTTCTATAGGACAGTGTTCTGCTGCCACAATACTTTAAAAAAGTCTTTCTTGAAAAAAAAACTTTTTGTGGCATTTCTGCCAACATTCATTATATTTCTGCAACATTAGAAACATATTGCTAATATTTGGTCAACTCTTTGTTATGAAAAAGATAGTGTACAACTGATTCGAAGATACATTACAACAGGCAGACCATGGCAAGAAGCATGCCTGAGCAATTACATATTTTACTAACCAAGCCAAAGAATTGGAAATATAAATATTAAACAGGAATACAATGTGACAGCTGTGTACCCCACTCACAGTGTGATATAGACACACGTGACCCTGCCGACGTGGTCTATCTGCTCCATATTGTCGCCAGGGTAACTACACCATCAATATGTGCAAGTATGTCTACAAGCGAGCGCCATAACCTGTACATCACATCAGCCTCAGCAAAATGCCTTACATGGGACTGTTGACAAAACAATTCACTATTTAAGTAATTTATTTACTGTAACATAGAACATAACTTTATATTATGCCTCCCTCTTATCAATTGTATTTGACAGTGTACAAATAGCAATATAAATTTTAATGCGTTTCTAACACCCATGAAAGTATTTAATATATCGCACGATTCCTACGAACATAACTTTCTTTTTATCTCACGCATATGCTATTATTATCACCATCCTTATTATAGTCACTGTTACTACTATGTTGTAACTGGCAAAAATTATTTTAATATATTGCAAAATAATTTTTTCTTCACAAAACAAACAGCAAAGGTAAACAACAGTGAAAATACTATTTAAAACAGTTTTTGTTCATTGTTGTTTGTATTTGAAATGCAATCTTACTTAGAGAACAAACAAAGATGAGAGGAGTTGTAAAGCAATCTCACCAGTAAGGCCCAAATGCCTTCATCATGAACTCTGATAGTGGAGACACAGCGTTGCTGGCCCAGGGACCACAACTTGATGCTGCCATCTGAGCTACCCGACAAACATTGGCTACCATCCCTGTTGATTACCAAAGCCTTCACATTGTCCGAGTGACCTGTGAGCAAACAAACACTACCATACACTTTCTCTAATGGCCAATCACACAACATAAAAATAATCACACATTAATAAAACATTCCTCAACTTTTCAACTACTAAAAACTCACAAAAGCATTAGAAAACAACGCAATAGACCAACCAGCAAACAGGCTGGAAAGAGTTTTGTAGGTAAGCCACTAACAGAAGTGGAACTAAGCGAGGGTAGAACTGTTACACCTACGTAGATAGCACAATACCTGTTTAAAGTATCGCTTATCTGCACATATGATAAATATAAACTAAACTTTTAATTGCTGGTTAAAACATGAGTGTTTCTGAAACCACTTCTCCCATTACCTAAGTGCTGGTTAATGTAAATTTGACAACGATGCAGTGACGTTTCACGTTGTGATTGGGCGTTGAATCAATTTTTAAAGTCGCAGTTATCATTAGCATGCACACAATGGGAGAAAGAGGTTAAACGTGCCCATTCCAGTAGTTTTATTACCTCTGAAAACGAATTTCTAATTGCTCTAGTTGAAAAATATTCCCGTATTGTGAAATGTAAAAAACAGATGCAGTGACGTGAAAACAGGAAGAGGAATATTGGAATACAATTGCAGCCGAGTTCAACGTTCTCTCGGGCGTGTGTCCGTGTACTGATAAAATTTATAAGTGAAGTACAAAATGTAAAAAGATTGATACGAAGGAAAAATAGGGAAGAACGTATGCAAGTCTTCAAGGCGAGATGTTGAATACCACAAAAATTCACTTCAAAATATTTGTACGAGAAAGTTAAAATTCTTAATAAACATGGACGAAAGTAAGCAGGCTTGCAGTGAAACTTCTAGTCTGTTTCACAGTTAATGGTTTTGCTTTGCAATTTCAGATTATGTTTGTGTAAAATTACTGCAATAGACTTTCTCAATGCTAGTGTTATTTATATTTGGTGAGCATAAACTCTAATGAATGAAGGCAAATATTAATTGAGAATTTATTTTCAGTAATAACAATCACAGTTTCAAATTTTGTAGCGTTGAAAATTACTGTTTTTTTTTTTTTGTCATGTGTGAATCGTAGAATAAAAAAACTATTGAGAAGTAAGTTGTGCTAAGATTAATTTTCTATATTTTCTAGCAAAAAACGTGAGAGGGCAACAACTGTGTTAAAATGTGTACACCGATTTAAAATCTCAAAAGATTGATGCAAGCTACGCAGCATCATTTTGTGGTTCCCTGCCTCCGCCTTGCCTTAAGCCTTCTCCTTCTCCCCCAGCTTGTCCCATCTCTCCCTGCTGTCTCGCACATGTTACGTGCAGACAGCACCCTCAATATTTCCTGTGTGTCCATCCTCCGCTAGTCCTTTCACGTCCTTGTCCGAAGCAGATAGGATGGTATTGTTGGATTGCGGCACGCCGCCTGGATACACGCTACCGGCTGAACACACAGCTGAGCTCAGAAGGGAAGGTTACCGCCACTACAAGCAACCCCTGCCACCTCGGGCGCGCATCGAACCTGCGCACTACTGCCTCCATGACGGCTGGCCAATCAAGAGTTCACTCATCATTTCCACGCCCAACAGTGCGTGTATAACAGACGCAATTTTTGCCGCAGAGACAGAGTGTTCCAGTATGTCGCCGATGGAGTTATTGCCCTGAGTATAACGCCTCACTGCGCCGGCCGAAACATCGTACTCAAAATCCTGGCAGATTTCTCTGCTAAGCTTATTCTGCTAGTTGTTCTTACAACTTTCTCTCGTCGGGAAGAAGAGGGTTCCAGCGTCCGCTGCCCTTCGAAGGAACGCGTCCGCGAGAAGTCGCCCGTCGCACAAGAGAGAAAGACAGAATCAGCCATCACACGAGCCAGCAAGAAGACAAGCCGAGCCTATGTCAACAGCGTTAACCTCCTCACGGGCACTAGTGCTTTTCTGTTGCTGCTTCCGCCGCCTCACTGCAAAACGACTTGGCACAGAGTGATTTTATTGTTCTTCATGAGCAATAAAACACAGTTAAAATAGACCTTCCCTTTTGTCTGCTTTATCTCTTTGCTCCCTGCTCCATTCTTTTACTCACTCCCAATTCATTTCTCTTTGAGTATACTGCAGTTTGGGTATGTAAGTAAGTAAACTAGGAGACCGGCAAACTAACTCTTGTTCTGGGAAACTGTCACCCAATCTATCAACCCCAACCGCGGCTTCTCGTAAGCTGTGGGACAGCAATACACTGGGCAGGTCTCTCAGAAAGGAGGTTCGCCACACCAGCATCCGCTACCAGCGCATAACCCGAGACCAGAAATCGTGGTCTGCGCTGGGGAGGCAGAGTTCCGTGGGGGAAACAGCGACTGGGATAGCTGCCGTGCTTTGCATTGGACTCAATAGTAGTTCAACATGAGACACGTCACCTGGGCTCACGTGTCATACCCTTTTGCTCATCCTGTTGGCCTTTTGGAGCCCTGTAGTCTGTTGACGCAGTTACTAAGGACACCTGCTCTCTATATATTCCAAGGTATGCCCAAGTATAGGGCAGGCAAAAGGCAGGCCACTCGTGTCAAGCTAGTGGACTTGGTCAAGGAAATTCTTGCCTAACAAAACCCCTACACAGGGAACTACGCGGCACAGAGGGACGTCGCTGCAGCTGAACATCGAGTTGAGACTGTGGAGGGCGTCGTCCTGCTTGTCAGATCACTGGAGGTGCCGCTGCTCTTCTAACCTCTTCCCGTCAACCCTCTCAAATCAGTCCCGTCACCCTCACGCCCCACTACAGCATCACATGTCTAAACCTTCACCTTTACTCTCGGAAATCTTTCTTGCCAGAGAGATCCTGCTACCTCCGTTCCTGCTCAACCTTGTCCGACGAAGAATAAACCCTGGCATACGCTGCGACCTCCTGCACCGAGACCTCCAGTGTGTGGCTACACTCGTGCAGCTCGTCCGGGCCAGCAGCAACAATAAGGAAAGGAGAAGGGATATCAGCTACCCTACATCAGGTTAGTACACATCCTAGTTTCCAGTTAACCAAAAATCTGACCGTTCATTGGGGAAAGCCAACTGTGGTTGTGGGGGAGCCATGCCCACTTAAGCCCATGTCCCGTGGGGAGAAGACGGACCTCCAGAGCTCTACTTTCGGGGAAGTCTCAACAACGTCCTCTCCGACGCCACAGAGCATCATATTTCCCCAACGCCTAATGAGTTAGTGTGAAGATATTTTGTGATTTTGAAAGATTGAAAGGAATTTTCCAATATTTTTTGGTATTTTCAAAGATCTCATTTGATTTACAAGGATTTTTATTTGATTTACAAAGATTTTAATTAATTTATAAAATGTTTTCTTCATTTTCAAAGATTTTTATTTGACTTACAAAGAATTTCATCTGATTTATGGTATTTGTAATTGATTTGCAAGAATTGTATTTGATTTATAAAGAATTTCATTTGATTTACAAAGATTTGGAAAGATTTTTTTGAGATTTTTAACGAATTTGAAAGATTTTTTTGCAATTTTAATGTATTTTTTTTTTGGGGGGGGGGGGGACTGGAAAGATTTTCAGGGGAATTTCAGAGTTTTCTTGTTTTTTTTTCTGGGATTTTTTCTGGGATTTTCAATAATTTTTAAAAATTCTTGCAGTTTCCAAGCGATTTTTCGAGGGGTTTCGAATAATTTGAGTAATTTTCAAAGATTTACTGGCAATTTTTTTGAAATTTTTAAAAGGGTTTTCATAGGTTTTTCTGAAATTTTTGCTAGATTTTTCTGTTATTTAAAGTTTTTTTTTGTAATTTTTATAAGTTTTTTTTTTGGGGGGGGGGGGGATTGTTATGACTTTTTAACTTTTTTGTGTTTTACAATTTCTTTCAGATTATTAGAGAGAATTATAATTTTAGAGGTTTTCCAAAATTGAAAGATTTGTTTAGATTTTCTGAGATATTCTTGGATTTATCACGGATTTTCTTAAAGTTTTCAGTGATGTTTTGTGATATTTATGTTCTTAAGAATTTAAAATGAATTTTTAAGGATTTTTAAAGGTTACTTGAAATTTTTTTAATTAGGTTGAACTCAAGATTCTGAGCGAACTTTCCGAAGGAAAATTGGACTTATGAGATCACCTTTCTGTCTGTGTGTGTGTCCCCTAAAAACTTTTGAACCAATGGACCAACTTTCATAAAACTGTACACATGTAGTACTTAGTAACCTGACATAAATTTTATATATTTTATTTATGCCCTTTCATATTTACAAAATTACAGCAATTTTAACATTTTTCGATCACGCTAGATATCAAAGGAAATGTATATTAGAATTGCATCAATATATAAGATACCAAGCTGATTTTACTTTTGTGTATTTCCTTCATCATGTGTTCGTATTTTCAAAATGGCAGCCATTTCTATTATTTTAGCATAGTATTACATATCTTAGGTATTATTTTTCATAATTTCACCACACTTAGTACAGATACTACATACAAAGCTGATTGACTTTGTGTATTTCATCCATCCTGTGTTCATAATTTCAAAATGATGGCCATTTTTATATTTTTAGCATAATATTATACATCTTCGGAATTATTTTTGAGCATTTGTCCTAACTTTGTTCACATGTGTGACAAACAAAGCTGACTTGACTTTGTGTATTTTGTTCGTCCAGTGTTCACATTTTCAAAGTGGCTGCCATTTTTATGTTTTTGGGGTAGTAATGTATGTAAATACATTAGGAAATATTTTCCAGAAATTCTTCAATTTAATATACATGTACAAATTGATAAGATGACTTATCTTTTGTAAATTTTTTACATCTTGTTAAATATTTTCCATTTAATTTAGCTTGACAACTGAGAATTTCGTTTATTTTTAATAACTGTGGTTCACATATAGACCTACAGCTTGGAAATTTGACTTGACTTTTAATTGCATTTTTTGTTCAATTTATATTAATATTTTTAAAATGATAGTGAATTTTTTATATTTATAATAACTTGACATATCTGAGGAGATATATCTATATATGTTTTGAAGTCGTACCAGGCCACAGATCAGGTGGAGTTCTGCTAGGTCGTGGCAGGTGTTCACTGAGTGTGTCGGTGGTAGGTGTGCGCTGGTTGTTAACGCCAGATGTGCGGTACTTGAGTGGATGTGGTGGTTCAGTGACGGCGGCAGGGCGTGTGTGAACTTGAAATCGACGTGCGACACCTGCCATTCCGGCTGCCGCACGTCCATCTGCCAGTGCAGGACACATGGCTTCGCCGCCCCCTCCCTCTACCGGCGCATGAAGAAGGCAGTCTGGAAGCAGCGGCCGTGACAGATGGAACGAGAGAGACGTGGCGCACTTCGGGACTCTGATTCGTCCAGCGGTAATTACGTAACGCGCGTGTGCAACTATCTGACCCAGTGTTCTACTTTGTTTAACCATTTGGAGCTGGTTCGGTTAAGGCCCTAGGGTATGGGGGTGTGGACCGCCCCATAAGTGTCCATGTAAGGTGAAGTTTTCTCCCTGCTTTCCCCAAATATGCAGCTGTTTCGACTCGCCAGGTGAGAGAGGGACACGCCGGCACGAACAGACCGCGACCCATCGAGCCTCGTGTTCCCGGCTACACGCTCAGAACATTCCAATGCAGCTCCGTTCCTACCTCACTTCCCCGGACACGACATCATGGCGCCCAACGCTTTTGCGTGAACATCGCAGTGTAAATCGACATACAACCTACACAGAGAAGGACTGAAAGACGACACTTCACCACAGGATTGTCACAGTTGCATTGTTTAGACAGCTACATCACAGCCAGCACAACAGTGACAGCAGGAAACAATACACTGAACTAGACCTAGAAACAAATCGAACCATCGCACACAATGAGCAGCAAGGAGTGTGTTAGGTGTGGATTACGAGCCTTCCCTGATTTAATTTTCGGAGAAATACTGCAACAGTGCTGCACATGTGCCATGGAGAACCGGAAGGAGAACCCGAGCATGAAAGCGGAGAAGCTTATCGACCACAGCCCGCCAAGGCAGGCCAAAGTATGTGACTCGCCAACTTGTGACAGACAAGGGAAGGAGATGGCCACTTGTGTGACATGTCAAACAAAACGCCACCGCAGATGTTTGCATGCCTCGGAACTTGTCACGTTCGATAAGGGCGTGTTCGCTTACGCAACTTGTGCGTCATCGAGGTGAGCCACACTTTGCTGCCCATATCACTGCAACCCCTCAGTCACCCTTAAGGCAACACCCCAAATGACTGAGGATTCACAGAAACAGGGGCAGACCAGGATCAGAAGTGAGTCGCTGAGTTTCCTGCATGAACACTCTCGGTAAAATAATTAAAAAACAGTGCCGAACCCACAGTTGTCAACAGTTGCCTACGAAATCTACTTAAATTAATTTTACTTACTTTATTTCTAAATTATGTTACTGGCTAGGAAAATATGAGTGAAACACAAATGTCCAACAAATATGTTTACTTGCACCAAAAATAATTTTTTTTTTTTTTTAAACTCGCATATTAATACGTAAACTTGACTGTTTAGTTTTAAAACATCCACTTATATATTAACATTTTGAATATCATCGTGGTTTCACAATAATAAAATTACATTGTAACATTTTAAGTTAAACAAAACTCGGGGTCACGGAGCTTATAATTAATATTCATTTTTATAACATTTTATTTTATGCTTTATCAAGACCAAAGTAAAAAAAAAAAAACTTTTTTTTAACATAACATATCTACTTCAAAGTCTTTTCAACCAATAATTTTTAACAATGTTAAGTTGGTAATTTAGTTTCTCGAAATTCACCAAAAACACCCCTTGAGGATTTAAATAATAATTTAGGCTTTCAGATCAAATAAAGAACATGCATCCCACTTGTTTAGCGCAGGTGCAGGGCATCACATGCCGGGGCTATAGGCTCACAGGCCTCTCCACAGCCATGAACGAAAACCCGGTAGGTAGGTTACATCACCCACG
>PNEQ01042436.1:0-33637 GCA_003012365.1 Medauroidea extradentata | reverse complement strand
GATTCCTTCCATAAGCATGTTTTTTTTTCCATCTACATACGAACCTCACCAATGTCGGCTTTGCTGAGTTTGATTTTGAAGGTATTCTGTGGATTACATCAATGTCTTCATCCGATATTTCTACTTCTATTGCTTTTCCTATGTTTTTTACTTTCTCCACTAGTTCCTCTATGGATTCTTCTCGGTCCTCTGGTATTCCTTCGATTTTTAGGTTGTTTTTTCTTAGGTATTGTTGGATATCTTCATTACCTTCACTGAGTATTTCCATTTGATTGCTAATTTCACTTAGATTGTGTGCCGATTTAAATGCTTCAACTTCCGTTTTCAGTGATTCAAACAGCTCGTTCATGTGATTTGCTGCCTCCAAGATTTCATGTCTTTTTTTTTATATGTCCACTTCTGCACTCTGAATGTCTCTTTCCAGTTTGGTAAGTTTGTTTTCAATGGGGCGCACTTTTTCTTCAATAGACGTGACGATTTTTGTTTCCAAGTTTTCTATTAGAGTTTTAAGGTTAGGGAGTGGCTATAGAAATCGTCATACATAATATTTACAAAACAATATTACAAAACAATATTTCAACAGCAAATAAAATACAAGGGTTGACAATGGTACATGAAATAAAACATAATAAAAAATAGGCCCTACACAAATAAGATGACAATATATACACATGATCAACCATTGCCAAGTTTGAAAGACAAAAGTACAGACATAAAAATTATTAACCAATAGACACCCATACATAAATATAACAAAATACACAAAATGAGGTGACATTATATATGTGATCAACCATTGCCTAGTTTGAAAGACAAAAATGTACAGACATAAAATTATTAACCCATATACAAGGTCGTAGAAGAACGGGTCTGGACACTCGCCTATCTAACAATGTATTTTGCTTGACCCCTTGTTGTTTGGCTGTAGTTCGACAAGTTACCGAGAATGTCGTACTTTTTGGCGCTGATTTCCGGGCTGTCGGACTCAAACTCCGCTCACTTTTTTCCATTGGTAAATTTATAAAGTAAATAAAGATTGCTGGAGTTTTTCTTAAATTTGTGAACAAAGGAAGTATTTCATAAATTGATAAAAAATATGTTTTGATAACTTGTTTATCTTAGTGGGGAGGAAGTGGGCGGAGTTTGAGCCGACCGCCGTAACATCAGCGCCAATAAAACACAATATTCTCGGTAACTTGACGAACTGCAGCCAAACAACAAGGGAGTCAAGTTTCCAGGCGAGTGTCCGGACCTGTTCTTCTACGACCGTGCCCATATACACTCATACATATACATAAATTTGGATCTTTACTGTAAGGCCTCAAGAGTCAATATCCTTAACCCTATTCATTCTGCAGTTAGGTAGGTATTCAGATACACTGTAGAATGAGTTTTTTAAAAGGAAATCAAACAGCTGCTTTTTGAAATTCCTGTTGTCTGTGATATTTTTTATGTTGTCTGGTAGTTTATTATAGAACCTAATGCCCACGTTATTTACTGTCTTAAGTGAATAAACTTTGTTTACAGATTTCACGTGGAAATTTGATTTATTTCGAGTGTTGTAATGATGTACTTGAGTGTTTGTAGAGAATTTATTCTTATTTTTGTTTATATAAAGCACTGTTTTATATATGTACACACAAGGAACTGGAAGAATTCCTAGCACACTGAATACATTTCTACAGCTAGCCAAAGGAGGCAAATTTGTATCATACGAAGTGCTCTTTTTTGCACTGTAAAGACTGACTGTAAGTTTTTCTTATAGATCCCCCAGAATACTATTCCATAACTGATATGGGAATGTACATATGCCAAATAAACATATCTTAAACATTTGCGAGATGTTACTGATGCAAGAGTTTTAAGCATACAGCATGATGAGTTCAGTTTTTTAACAATGTGCTTTGTATGTTCATTCCATGATAGTTTGTTATCTATTTCAACGCCAAGGAATCTAATTTGCTGCACACTTCTGATTGTTTTGTTATGTACCGATTATTCAGGTTCTCTGCTTGCAGAATTTGAATTGAAAAGAATATATTTAGTTTATCTAGATTTAAAGCCAAATTATTTGCAGCAAACCATGAGGTTATTTTATTGAATGCGCTAATGGCAGAATTTTCAAGTGACATGTAGATCGATCACTACTTTTTACATGTACAACATAATAAATTATAGAAGGAAATTTAATTATGTAGCTGCATAAAATTAAAAATTAAAATTGCATCATTTTCCTTCAAATTACTTAATCTCGTCCATATTACGTACAAATACAGTTTGTTTTTATTTCAGATTTTTTCGATATAAAACAGGAAATAATGGTAAAGGTAAACATCTTGTGAACAAAGCCTGTAACTGTCCTCATTCCTCGGTTGCCAGAAACGTGCAAGCACTCTCAGCCTGGTTGCAGCGTGTTTGCAACAAGGGTACAAATACACTGATTTCAGGTGGACAGTTGGCATAGCCACCCCCTTGGATCCACCACTCCAAGTGATCTAATTCCGTGGATTCGTTTCCATCCGGACCTATACACCTGAGTTGAGTTGTTTTGTCAGAGGAAGGGAAGGTTACTCTGGTGTGCCACAGGGGAGTCCTAGGCACTCTACTGTTTGCAATTACGTTGAGAATTGCAAGGTCAGGTTATTTGCACAATTATGTGCTGTATAGGGGAAATTGGGAGGACATCAGCCTGCAGGAAGATACAAATATGTTAGAAAAAGGGTCAGAAAATAATAGAATGAGGGCGAATGTGCAGAAAAGTAAGATAATTAGATTTACCAAGGAAAGAGACATGCTCAGAGAGAACTACAGTTGGGGTGAACAAGTGATTGGGGAGTTAGTTAGGTACAAGTACTTAGGAGTTATACTGCAGGACAACTTAAAATGGCGAGGGGGGCAGGTGAAAGAAGTCGTAAAAAAGGGGAGAGGAGCTTTGGGGGTGTATGCGGTAGAGATAGAAAGGCAGCTAGGTGGGTTTTCAACAGATGGAGTACAAGTATGGTAGTCACTAAAATGGGGTACACTGCAAGATAGGAGTAAGGTGGAAAGATTGATGAGGATGTTCAAGGCGGTGAGGTGCAGGAGGGTGGACAAAACTGGGAAGCAGTGTTCAAAGAGGACTTTACAGGGGAAGATATGTTCATGAATGGAAGATTCAGAGGGTAGTCAGAACAGATATAGGGAAAAACTTCATGGTAAACAGAAGTAAAGGAGTGGAACGAACTTAAACAGGTGGAGGTGGAGGCGGGTGAAGGAATTTAGGAAGAGGGTGAGCGATATAGTAATAGGTGAACCAAAATGGAAGGCAGGATCAACACAAGGAAACATTTATCCTGCCACAGGGCAGCAGCCTAAGTGCAGGAGGGCAACCCAATTGTGAACAAAATAAGATACTTAAATTAGATAGAAGCTTCAAAATTACAGGGCTAATTAATATTACAGTTTATAGGTTTACTAATTTAAATGATGGTGTGGAACAAGCTTTTTGAGCAATAATTCTGTTTCTGTTTTATTTACTTCAGCTAACCAAGTGCTTTTTTTTTTTGTGTTCAATATGTAAAAGCAAATTACATAGCAAGTGTAATAATGTAATATAATAAAATTAATGGCAAGATGCAACCCTTTCATTTTTCTGTATGTTTAGCTTACTACATCGAAATGACTATATGTATATAATTCCTATTGATTTGTGTAAATAGATGTGTGAATGACTTACTAATTGCCAAAGAGATCGGGAAATAAATGTTTTGTTTTATGTAACTTTGTTTTTTCCAAGCCTTAATATACCTACATTAATTTACATTTTAAAATATTGAATTTGTTACAGTTAATGGTTTCTTTACTTTTGATTTTCAGTAAGCAATGTGAAGGCATGAAATTCTAGACTATAATTTGACAGTACAAAAGTAGTATAGGTACTTATTCAGTCCCTTCTTGCACACAAATATTAATGTACATGAAAATGACGTTCGAACATAATTATCTGCCGTTAGTTTTTTTTTTTTAACGTAAGTGCATTGTTTTTATTTTTTAGTGTGTTGATGAAGGCAAGTTTTATAAAATAAAAAAATAAGACTATGAGAGTACTACAATATTTTTGTGATAACTACAGTGTCAGGTAATAAGTTTGTTTAATTATGTAGTTCAGTGTGATAGTTATGCTTTGTTCTGTGTAACTTGGTAAAATTTGAAAGTATGTATGGGCAAAAACCTGTTACTGTTTCACTTTATTTATTGCAATACAAGAAAGAATTTGCAGGTCAAGTGGACTTTCCATATTCATTTCACAACTAATAATATCCTACATTGCTTGTACAGTTAACAGTTATTTTCAATATGTAGCTGTCAAAAATTACTGCATTTATGCAAAACTGAGAGTAATTAGTTAGAAAGTTAAATTCTTGTAAATATTAGTTTAAACCAGAAAATAATTACAATTTATTGCTGGCAGTATTATGCTGTGCAAGTTTTATCATCCATTACAGCATAACATAAAAGTAAAAAAAAAAATTCCGATTTGAATTTCCCGCCGGAGTGTGCAATTCAAAACGCGCGCCTTCGACTTTAGTTATGGTTTACATCCGCTTGGAGCACTGCATGCAGAGGTCTCGTTGGCTATGTCGTCACTTGGCGCGCTGCAAACAATGTTTCAATAATTAACATGGAAGATACCCTTCTATACCCCTCTGTATTCTATGGTTTGTTGATATCCCCATGTATCGTGCGGTACGAGACGAGCACGTGTGAAGGATTTAAACGTAACGAAAGAGATGTTTGTTTGCTGCTGAGCATGTAGTATTTTTGTGGCAACTGCCTGTGACGTGTGTTATTGTCGCATGTTGTACTGAATGTATCGTTCGACGGAAAAATTACGTTTGCTGCACTTTTGTGAAATTTGCCGGTGTCAACATGACTCGGATAGAAGATAAACGTCCCTTGCCGGTGGCGTTAACTCATTTTCCGCATTATGTTGAATGTGCTCAAAAATTGTGCAAAGACACGCATACTTCTGTAGATGACTATATCACTGGGTCTCGAATGAAGCTTCTACTTGTTGGGATCGAGTCACCTTCAGAGCTGGCCAGTCGTGTAGACCCCGTAACGGATTTGGTTATTAGGAAACAACGGTGGAACAAGGAACTCAAAAGTCAGTTGTTTTATCTCAAGCGCAGTAGTGATGTCACGAAAACGTTGGAACGCTACAACAGATTCTGTACTCACGGAAAACTCGGAGTCCCCATGTCAGAAAAGAGCATTAGGTTTGTCGATCATGTTGGTAATGACCCAGATATTAATTTTGATGGCTGTTGTAACTGGTATTACTGTGGTGGCCAACTTAACCGTTTCAAAATTGATGGCAAAGATATAATAAGTTCAGTTCAAGGAAAGAAGTATGATAAGCTTTATTTTATTCCCCTGAAAAAGAAGACGGCATGGGCAGCAGATTTGGATTCAGCAGCAGTTGTTTCACCTGAGAAAGGAAAAAAAATTTTCCAGGTAGTTTCGTCAGACCAGGGGTTCACTATTGCTCGTTGCAGAAACACCATAACTCTTTATAAAGTAGGTTTAAAAGATGATGAAATAGTGAGCAAGAAGGGTTTCACAGCAGTCTCCGAGGAACCTTATGTTAATGCTGATTTAACAACCACATATTGTAACAGAATATGTAGTGTTCAGACAAACAATAATCTGTGCATACGGGATGTGGACACTCAGACTAAAGTCACGGAACAGGTTTTGTTCCACTGCAGTCCCAACCCACCTGAAAAATGGTGTGCAGCTACATTTGGTGTATCACCACACATGCTGTATTATTCAGATAGGTCATGCGTTCGTGGTTTCGACCTTCGAAAGGGACTGAACAAACACGTAGTGTGTTGGTGTCTTAGAAACTCTAAACTAGTAGAGCAGAGGTGTGAGAGTATTTACAACATGGTGCCAAGTGGCCAAGATGCCCATAGTGTGTACGTGGGAACCAGCCATCACGTGCTGACTTTTGACATTAGGAAGAAGAAGGACGTTGTCTGCACTGAGTCGTGGACTCATTTGCTCCAATCACCTCCACTGTATGGCTGCTGTCACGCAGGTGAGAGAGAACTCTTGGTGATGGCTTCCCAGGTATCCTCGGAAGTGGAAGTGTTCAGTAATGGTTCGCTGATACCCGTCATGCTGCATTCTTTCAAGGACTGCCTGAGGGACAGTAACGCCTGTGGCTACAACCTCGAGCCGGAGGTACGGCAGCGGTTCCAGTTGAGTGTCAGCGGTCTGACCTGCATAGACAACTCCAGCAAGTTTCCTACAGTTTTGGTACAAACTGCTTCTGGCGACATCTTTCAATACGAGTTGTGGAGCAGCTCGGACACTTCCCTGCAGAAAAGCTGTGATGTCGGTAAACATTTGCAAGGAAAATATGCATTTAAGAATCTCGAGTGCAGTAATGTTTTAGACCTGGGGTACCTTCAGTCAGTTTTGAAAGGCAATAACACCAAGAAGCAGATTTGCAGTAAGGAAACTGTCAAATTGACGGATAGGAAATTCAAATGGTTCAAGTCAAAAGAGAAACTGTTTACGTAAGTAGTTTGTATCTTTCAACGTAGTGTAAAAGTTACAATGTTCAAATTGATTCTGATTGGGTAAATACCTAGACTCATTACTCATCGTGTACCAGCCAAACTATTGATTTTAGGGGTATAGTTTATTAATGAAAAATGTTTCTATAGATGTTAGAAGTAGTTATATATAAAGAAAATTATAGTTTCATAACTAATAAATTTTAGGTTTTTCCTTAGCCTAGGTTAGTTTTGGTTAGGTTTGGTTATTTTACTTTTAATGTTTCCATTTTTTGTTAGGTAAGGGTAGCCTAACCTTACGTTAGTTGACCTAACCGAACAAAAATTGGAACACTTAAGCTGGAATCACACGAGGCAATTTACAGATTTCGCAGCTCATTGTATGCTTTCAGCTGCGCAATAATTGCAGTAAAATCTTTCATTCGCTCCATGTCCACCTTCTACATGGCGCAATTCACAATGCAATATACACGCAATTCTTTCCTTTCCTGCCAAACTATAGTTTGTTGCCTAGGCCTATCGTATTAAATTGGAATTATTTTAAAAATGTATCAGTGAGTAAATTGTGTGATGGATGCAAGGACGAGGAAAATGAGAGCCTTACATACATTCGTAGCCACAGTCTTTAAAGCACTATTGTGCAAATGTCTATTATGATAGTTACGTGATTTTGTTTTGTACAACACCGGGTATTTCTTATATTCCTACAATAACCAAAACACTCTCACATGTCTACTCCACTTTTTGTTTACGTGTGCAGTAAAGCCCATGAAAACTCTACTTGAAATTGCCAATCACATTTCTTGTTTCACACAAATTACAAGGCATTGCACAGAAGGCATTGCACAGAAATATAGAGCTTGTTCTATGCTCACAAATCACGTCGTCGCTTGCATTGTATGTGATATTCAGAGAATTTTGTGTCCGACATGCAATGCAAGTTTAGCAGATTGCACTGAAATTGTGTGTTTATTGCGTCGTGTGATTGCAGCTGTAGGAAAATAACTCAACCTAACAAAAAAAGAAAATTTCGTAGTTTGTAAATACAATTTTCTGTACACACGACTACTTATAATGTCTATAGAAACATTTTTCATTACTAAACTATACCTTTAAAATAAACAGTTTGGCTTGTACACAATAAGTCGCTATTCTTAATATTTACTGTAACGACTCTGAAATTGGAGTTTTCAAATATTTAATTGGTGTCATCATAAGCCTATTATGTAGAAGGTTAATTGTTGTGTTTATTGGGAACATTTTGGTAATTTGTCTTAAAGCCAGGAACTTAGGGATTTTTTTACTTTCTGATCACACACAAAAATAAATAAGTAATGACGAAATTAACATAGCGTTTATGACGTCCAACTACCCAATTTTCCCACTTTACTTCAACACTGGGATTATTGAGAATATGGCGTTTTTGGGCAGTAACAGGAACACATTAAAATGGAAATGTTGTCTTGTTATTGCAAAGTAACAAAGAGCTGACAGGTTTAATATTACTATTTAATAACAGATATACTGAGATTGATTACTACAATAAAAACCAGTCCACTCTTTGTTACTTTCCGATTCCAGATACAGTTAATAAAATATCACAATTACTTTGTCTTGACGCCGTGTCCGGAGAGAGTGAGGTAGGAACGGAGCTGCATCGGAATGCTCTGGGTGCCACCCGGTTAAGCGTGTAGCTGGGAACACGAGGCTCGATGGGTCATGGTCTGTTCGTGTGGGCGTGCCCCTCTCTCACCTAGTGAGTCGAAACAGCTGCGGATCGGGAAAAGCAGGGAGGATCTGGAGAAAACTACACCTTACATGGACACTTATGGGGCAGTCCACACCCCCATACCCTAGGTCCTTAAGTGAGCCAGTTCCAAATGGCGAAACAAAGTAAAACACTGGGCCGGATAGTTGCACACACGTGTTATGTTTCTCGCTGGACGAATCAGAGTCCCGAAGCACACCACGTCTCTCGTTCCGTCCATTGCGGCCGCTGCTTCCAGACTGCCTTCTTCATTAGCTGGTAGAGGGAGTGGGCGGTGAAGCCATGTGCCCTGCACCGGCAAATGCCCGGGATGGTAGGTGTTGCACGTCGGTGTCAAGTTCACAAATGCCCTGCCGCAGTCACTGATCCGCCACACACTCTCAAGTACCACACATCTGCCATTACCAACTAGCGCACACCTGCCATTGACACACTCTGTGAACACCTGCCGCGACCAGGCGCAACTCCACCTGGCCTGTGGCCTGGTACGATGACAGTCTAAAATATTCACCTTCCTATATTAGTCCTATATTATTTTTTTGGTATCGCAAAGTAATATATCTAGAAGATGGGTTTTATTTTACTATTCAAAATCAATATAGGCCTACTAGGATTGAATTGTAAATTATAACACATTCACTCTTTGTTACTTTGCGATGCCAAACACAATTAATATAATATTACATTCTACTTCGCCTAAAAATTCATCTAGAATTTTTGGTATCGCAAAGCAACATAGAGTGCATGGGTTTTTATTTTAATATTAAATATAGTATACTGAGATGGAATAAAACAAATGTCAAATAGCTCTTTGTTACTTTGCGATACGTATGTCCCCAATTACGTCACCTTAAGAAGTACTAAATTAGAACAAACGCAACTCGCCTTTCAGCAGAGTCACGCAGAAAATTGTGCCAGAATTTCGTGGGAACAATTTCACAAATCCCTACAACTCTAGCACAAGAGCGGCACTCTGTGCTAGGCACAAGTTTCCTACCCGCACCTCTACACTCACTTCATTAGGCGACGTACTTACTCGCTAACGGGACACGGGATTATCTACTACCATAACATAAGCAAAATTTAAATGTTAACAAACTCACTTTTAATATCAATAAGGTTTACAAGGTACTGAACAAAAGCCCTCAGGCTGATCACAAAACGTCCTATGTCTGATTACAAGTCAAATTGAAACATTACACCCAATTAATAAATACAAATAAATGGGGCTTCTGATCCCCTCGTGACCGTGACGGCACCGCATCGCCTAACGGCGCAAGGAATTAGTGAAGGTTAAAGACAAACTCTAAGAAAAAAGGTTCCAAATATTAATAAGACTTATCAGAAACTAATAAATGGAAGCATGGTGCCGCGACGGCCACGAAGATCTCGGTAAACTCACTCGCTAGCAGGACGGAGGAAGAGTGACCCGAAACCGCTCAGGAAGGCACGCCTAGGCTCTGGAGAGAAGGGGAAAAGGGGGGGAAGCACGAAGACTGCCGAACCTGGCCGAACATACACGAAGCTGCGGCAAGCGCGTCAGAGTCTATGCGGGAGGGGATAACTAGTTCATTGGCGGGCTAATACACGGTGCACTATTCAAAGTCACAAGCCGGTACAAAGTCTGTCCAGGAAAATCACAGTCTCATACTCTAAACAATCGTTTAGGGCACATGGGGGTGAGCTGACCAGCTCAACTCCCCCCACCAAAACGGCGCAAGGGTCTCACAGACATACAGTCATGCCACTTGGTAGAAATTGTTGAAGCCAGCCCCTTTGTCATCATTTGGGATAGTGCGCCACACCCGACCTTCGGGTGCACAGGAACCCTCGCCAGATCGAAGATCCCACTCCGAAGAATCTCGTAGAACCTCTCGTGCCTGAAGGGTAAGGAATAGGAAACAAGCGGCCCGGACACATGTAAACAAAGAACAAATGTGATATTATACCTCCTAAGATATCAAAGCCCCTGTAAATAATAACAAATGAATACCCTTACTAATATTTCCACACAAGATTACAAGAACATATGATTTTTTTTTAAATTAATTCCCTTGTGAACATATTAGGAAACAATAAAACTTCAATAAGAATAAGCATATCAATTACATGAATTCCTTATAAAACATTATAACAAACACCTACATACTATATAGCACCTTGTTATTTATAACCACTCTCCTTTCATATTGTTCAAACTCCATATACATCGTAACATAGAACCCATTGTTCTCACTGCAAATTTATGTATAAAAATATTCCTCCCGAGGTGCATAAAATACACACAAATTCACAAACATGACATGGTACAAATAACATAAAACGAAGAAACACACCCGGGTTACAAACAAATACAACAACAATCACAATGAACCACATACACTACTAACCACACAACACTACTCACCACAAACACTCAACACTAAGTGACTACCTCCGCCCTTAAATCCACCCCAATACGTTACTAGGAGGGGCTGAAGGAACTAAAAGGAAAGGAGAAAAAGGGTGGCTGGCCCTACCCCTGCTGGTCTTCTGTCTTCATGCTGCAGGTGTATATGACCAGAACCGATGGAACAACGTCGCTTGGTGCTCCTACATCTCTGTAACAGAACTAAAATTTCTATTAGCAACTATGATCCGGCTTGGCAGCATGTTTTAGATGACTTACGTGCGCCTTCCTGACAATACGCCCCGTGCCAGGATCAGCCAAGAGCACCGTATAAGGGTCAACAACTTAACCACGTCTAATGGACCTACAAACCTAGTCATGAGCTTACTCCCACGATCGTCGGGTCGTGAAGGGAGCGCAAAAGACCTGCAAAACATGGAATGCCCGACCTCAAAATCGGACGGATTGCGTCCAGCATTATAACGCGCCTGCAAACGTCCCCGCTCATCATAAAGACGACCCAGCACCACGGCGCTCAGACGTTCTCGTTCGCCATCTGACATGGGCGCAGCCGGGGAAGGAACCCCCCAAACATTTAGCAAAGGGTGCAGGACATCCCGACCAAACACCACACGGGCGGCACTATGACCTGTAACTCCGGACACAGCCGAGTTAAATCCAAGGTTGACTAAGTCTAAATCCTGATCCCAGAATGCTTGCTGGGAATGATAGAGGGCGGACAAGGTACATTTCAGATTTCTGTTGAATCTCTCCACCCTATTTCCACACGGAAAATAAGGGCTAGAAGTAAAACGTGAAATTCCCCACCGGAAACACATGTTCCGGAACTCCACGGATACATAATACGGAGCGTTATCAGTCACCAAATGGACCGGGGGACCAAACACCGACCACACCCTATCAGATAACACCCGCGTAATCTCCTTACTCTTCACTGACCGCAATGCGATCAGGATCACAAAACTGGAGAACACATACAGGACTATAAGAATGTATATGTTCCCTTTCTTGGATCGCACCAAGGGACCAAATACATCACAATGTAAAACTTCCCAACAATAGTTGATGGAGTCTACAGAATATAAACCAACCTTAGAATTTTGCGCAGGCTTTACACGCAAACACAACTCACAACGTTGGACATAGCGACGTACATCCTTACTGACAGTGGGCCAATAAAACCGTCCACACAACTTTCTAAGAGTTCCTTGTCTACCCAGATGTCCACCAAAAGGAGAAGAGTAGTAATAAGCTAGTACTTCTGCCCTACAATGCTCGGGCACCACCAAACGCTTTGCTCCCCCACGGCGTCCAACATAACTTAGGAGACCGTCCGAGACAACATACGGCCCTGGATCACCCTTCCGTACTGTGGCCACCAAATCACGGCAGACCGGATCTTTCAACTGAGCCTCCTGAAGTTTCTCGAAAAAGGAGGGGCTAAGGGTATACATGGCACTCAGACTACCAGGGCACACGACGTCCGACAAACCGACCTCAAAATCAACGGGATCAAACATTCTCGACAATGCATCTGCAGCTGCATTATCAGAACCCGGAACATGATGTATCACGAACTGAAATCGTGACAAACGAAATGCCCATCGGCCCAGCTTGTCGAAGTCATGTGAATGCCCTAGCAGCCAAGTAACCGCCTGGTTGTCGGTATACAGGTCGAATTCTACCCCACCTAAGAACGACACAAATTTGGAGGTTCCCCACACACAGGCTAACGCTTCCTTTTCGAAATAACTTAAGCGGCGTTCTCTGTCGCTCAATGTTCTGCTAGCAAAACTGACAGGACATAACTTACCATCCCTCAGTTGACTCAGCGTTGCCCCGAGCGCCACACTGGACGCGTCAACATGCAACGCAAATCGTACGTCAAAATCAGCCATGTATAGAGATGGGGCATTTGCCAAAGCGGCCTTCAATTTGTGGAAGCTACATTCCTGCTCGTTGCCCCACACAAACTCCACATGTTTACGCTTCAACAGATTAAGAGGCGCAGCTGTCTCTGAAAAATGCGGGATGAACCTGGAATAATATCCCAACAACCCCAAAAATCTGGAGACCCCACGAACAATCTTGGGATGGGGAAATTCCACCACGGGACGCACTCTCTCGGGATCCATAATTAAACGGCCTTCGGACACTATATATCCTAAGAACCTGACAGAAGGAGCCGCCCAAGTGACCTTGCTCGGGTTCACGGTAAGACCGGTTGAACGCAACCGAGTCAATACCAGGTGCAAATGCTCCAAGTGTTCATTTATATCAGCGCTGTACACAATAATATCATCCAGATAATTATAAACACATTTAAATTTCAAATCAGACAATACATAATCCAAAACTCGGGACAAAGCTTGCGTTCCAAATTTCGCTCCCATAGGTATGCGATTGAATTCATATTGCGCCCAAGGGGTACGAAATGTGGTATACTTCCGACAATCCGGATGCAAAAGACACTGATGAAAACTAGCGTTGAGGTCAAGTATGGAATACACTTTAGACTTCCCTAAATGCTGAAGAGCAGCATCCACCGTAAGGGCAGGAAACGGATCTAAAAATATCTTTTGATTAACTTTAGACATATCCGTCACCAATCTAAACCCTCCGTCTTTCTTCTTCACCAGAAATGCCGGACTCGCATAATCTGACGTCGAAGGTGAAATCACTCCTTCATGAAGCATCTTATCCACAATTTGCCGCATGATCGCCAATTTGGGCGGACTATAAGAATAGAAAGGCACTCGGACTGGTACCTCATCAGTCATGGCAAACTTGTATGGCAGTACGTCACACTTTCCTATGCGTGTGGATACATCAGAAAATTTATTTAAAAGATCTTGCACCCCCTTATTACAGCTCAAATTTGAACCAGGCAATCCATGCATGCACCCTAAATGTCCGCTGGAAGAGATCTGAGAGTTATGCAAAGGACAAACGACTGTCGGAGCAAATTTAAATCTTAAGCATCGACCATGTACATCTACCACACCACGGGTATGAAACAAAAAATCAGTACCGAAAACCAAATCAGCAATCAAATCTTGCACTATCCAAAACCGACGTGTCCAAGAAAATCTATCAATTTTAAAGTGCAGCATGACAGATCGTGTGCACTTAACAACTCGCCCATTCGCTACACTGATTTCCAATACACTCGAATTGTGGCAACGAGACCAAAAATTCAAGTCTCGACTCAGCAAAAATTCCCAAAATTTTCTCTTACAAAACTATGCGAGGCGCCGGAGTCTACCAAACCAGCTCTTACAACACCATACAACGACACACTAACGAAACTGTCCACGCGCGTCACCAATGAATCCACCCGTCGCCTACTCTTAATGCGCAACGAAGCGACGGTATTCAGTTTCCCGCACAATATTTCCGGATGTGTCCCTTTCTTCCGCAACGAAAACACACTCGGCGCTCACGTTCAGTGACCGGGAGTGTACATGCACGAGCTATGTGCCCGCGTTTATTACAGTTCGCGCATCGCAGCGTAACGCAGTCTACACCCATCCTAGAAGAGGTACGTGGAACAGTAGCCTGCCTAACACCATTCGAAACCTGATAAAAACCCCGTGTTGACGCACTCGTGCGCATTCTGTCATCACCCGACTGCACGCTTGAGTTGCCCATAACACCCTCCTGATTTAACTTCCCTACCGGAACATTCCGATAGTAGTCCGCATCCAAGGACAACTCGCGATCAATATCTATCGCTAATTGCCGCAAATCTTGCACACTCACTGGCAAAGGTCGTACAGATCGATGCACTCTGGCACTCGGTAACATGCGATCAATAATACCCTGTATGATCTTACTATCTGTCCTAGTCAAATTGATCGCACACACGCAATTCAGTACGTCACACACGTAGCTACTCGTCGACTCTTCCGGCCGCTGGTATCGGTTCACATACCGCTTCTTAACCGCTGTGCGAGCTGACAACCCACCAATACACGCTAACAACGACACCTTGTAAGCCTCATAACTGTCAATAGCGCCAACGTCGCGAGTCAACATCGCGTTCACCCCATCACCGACGCGACCCGACAAGCAAGTCAAGAATAAACTTTCTTGAAGTTCACATTGCATACCATAATACACACCATCCACTGCAAATAGAAATTTAACTATTGCATCAGGATCAACTGCCGTCAAAGTGGGTATTGCCTTTACATTGTCCATCAGCACTGTCTGACGGGCCGACACAGGCTCTAAACCTCCCATTCCAGTGTTATTAATGGCCCGTAGTGAATTAATATACGACATAGCGCGTAAGCGCAGCGACGTAACATCTTCGCTACGTTCGAAAGTTACGCCCGAACTAGGCAAATATTCACACAACTCTAAATAGCCATACTGCATAACAAAATCCGGCACACTCGACATGATGATATAATAGCGATGTTCCACAACTCACTGGACACCGCCACAACGCAAAATAAGACACTAAGCCTCGACGAATTATCCCGTATGTCCCCAAGTACGTCACCTTAAGAAGTACTAAATTAGAACAAACGCAACTCGCCTTTCAGCAGAGTCGCGCAGAAAATTGTGCCCGAATCTCGTGGGAACAATTTCACAAATCCCTACAACTCTAGCACAAGAGCGACACTCTGTGCTAGGCACAAGTTTCCTACCCGTACCCCTACACTCACTTCATTAGGCGACGTACTTACTCGCTAACGGGACACGGGATTATCTACTACCATAACATAAGCAAAATTTAAATGTTAACAAACTCACTTTTAATATCAATAAGGTTTACAAGGTACTGAACAAAAGCCCTCAGGCTGATCACAAAACGTCGTATGTCTGTTTACAAGTCAAATGGAAACATTACACCCAATTAATAAATACAAATGAATGGGGCTTCCGATCCCCTCATGACTGAGACGGCATCGCATCGGCTAACGGCGCAAAGAATTAGTGAAGGTTAAAGACAGACTCTAAGAAAAAAGGTTCCAAATATTAATAAGACTTATCAGAAACTAATAAATGGAAGCATGGTGCCGCGACGACCACGAAGATCTCGGTAAACTCACTCGCTAGCAGGACGGAGGAATAGTGACCCGAAACCGCTCAGGAAGGCACGCCTAGGCTCTGGAGAGAAGGGGAAAAGGGGGGGGGGAAGCACGAAGACTGCCTAACCTGGCCGAACATACACGAAGCTGCAGCAAGCGATGTCAGAGTCTATGCGGGAGGGGATAACTAGTTCATTGGCGGGCTAACACACGGCACACTATTCAAAGTCACAAGCCGGTACAAAGTCTGTCCAGGAAAATCACAGTCTCATACTCTAAACAATCGTTTAGGGCACATGGGGGTGAGCTGACCAGCTCAACAAGACAGAAATTAACTACCAGTTCCCCTCAATAGACATTAAGTGTAATGAACCACTGATCATTGAGTGAAGTTTTATTTTACTATTCAAAATCAATATAGGTCTACTGGGATTGAATAGTAAATTATAACACATTCACTCTTTGTTACTTTGCGATGCCAAACACAATTAATATAATATTACATTCTACTTCGCCTAAAAATTCATCTAGAATTTTTGGTATCGCAAAGCAACATAGAGTGCGTGGGTTTTTATTTTAATATTCAATATAGTATACTGAGATGGAATAAAACAAATGTCAAATAGCTCTTTGTTACTTTGCGATACAACTTTCAAATAATACATTTTATATGTAGGCGTATGTCACTGTAAACATGTAGGCCCTATGTGTCACTGAAAATTACCTGACAGTGTACACATCCACATTCTCTTTGACATGACATTATTACATTAACATGTAGTCTAATAAAATAAATACAACACACAATATTATTTGACCTCAACGACTTACCTTACAACAGCAATATCCATTCCACTCCTCTCCAGTAGGAGATGTCACACATACCTAGTATTGTTCAGTAATCTGCAACTAACGTTGCTTTCCGTAAAACTCAATACAATAACGTTTCAAATGGCCAAATAGGCCTACTTAATTCTAATCAACAATTCACAACTTTGAATGTTACGATTTCACATTGCAGTAGGCTACCACCGTTTTCAGCTATCTATCTCCCTGATTAGCTAAACAGCCTGTCCAATTTAACTAACCGTCGTGGGATACTGTTACAGTTATCTTTCATTTTTTATTACTTATTTGAATACCGTACACATTTAAATAATCATAATACACCATTATAATAAACTTTTCAATATAAAATTACTGTTTACACTTAATTTTATCTTTTATAGAACCTTTCCGTAAACACAATTTCAAACAGCACACGTTAAGACATTTGTTATTCAGTGGTGCCAGTGAAACACACTTAAGGGAGGATGGAATATATTTTTTTTTTTATGTGTTATTAACATTCTTGGTAAGGCCTAATGATTGCCAAAAAAAATATTTAAAAGAAAATGTTAACAAAGAAAAAACAAAGATTTTAAAGTAAATAATATGGTCTTAAGCTTTTTTAGCAATGGCTTAAACAGGGATACTATTTTCCCCATGAAATTTAATTTGCTAGCTCAGTCGAGTTGTGAATTGTGTTATATCCACTTTACTTTGCATTTGTGTAGCCTTAATGCTTTTAAAAAATTGTAAAATTTGACTATATTTGATAGTGCGCCACTAGGTCACAAATGTGTTTCGGTAACTGTAATGTTTGCACGTAACTTAAATTAAACCACAAAGTGACATTCTGCAGCGTTTCTAGAACATTAAGCTACTAACAGATTATCTGTCCGTGTATTGTGTGACAATCTGTATACCTTGCCGTATTGTAATGCGTAATTGTCGCTGGTTATGTTTGGCCATTAAAATGCTGCTGGATAATGCTACACTCTACCGGGAGAGAAGAAACTATCACAGTCCTGATGGATAAGTCGCTCGAGCGGGTAGAAAGTGCCACCCCTTGGCAAGCGCAATGGATGACCAGACATGTCGCATCTCCCGCCACTACGTTGCCAAGTGGCCGTCTTGCTCGTGGTGACAGCTTCCAGCATGTTGACGGGTCGACGCGACGTGATTCCTCAGTGCCACACACGTAATTACTACAATTGTCATTTGCTATTTCTATTGCATATTGTACGTATAGGCCCTAGTTCCTAACATGCTACAATTTCAAAGAGAAATAAATGGCTCTTAATTCATTTATTTTCTGATGGCTGTCAATTGAAAATCATTTTGTAAATAATGATTCTTGGAAGGCTTTAACCTTGCCAATAAAATTATAAACCTCTTTGAAATAACTATGAAGTAGCCTTAGTAGCTAAAATGTTTTAGTAGAGCACAACATTTTTTAAACGGTTTAATATGTTTTGTAAATGTATATTTAGCTATTAGCAGTTGTAAATTAGTAAATACTTTCTGTAAGAAGTGCAATATTACGTTATACAGGAAAATAAATTTTCAATGAAATAAATTCACATAAACAGTTCACATACTCCACTGATAAGAATTCATTAGATTAATAATATGCATTTCATAAAGAAATAATTACTTCCACATACCTTTTAATTGTTATACCTACTCCTGATGAAACGTGAGATTCTGTTCATAGGAATAGCGTCTGGCTGAAGATAATAAAATAGTTGGGGTAATGTTGAATTAAATCGATGAGGAAAACCAAATGTCTTGTAGAAGCTGTCAAATCTGACTGCTTTTGTCATTATTAACTTTTCTTAAATTACATTTAAGTGGATGGAATTTTATGAAGCAAAAGAGTATAAACGTTTGATCGCAATGTCAACTTACGGTATGATCTACTTTAGTGACAATTATTTTTTAATCCTAAACAAGGGAGATATCAGAAATTTGTCTTCCAGTATTGTTAAAAAATTTTATTTAGATTGTACTTTACTGTTCTTTCAAGACAAAAACCTAGAGTTGAAGCTTATTAGCCTATATATTTAACTGAATTTTTATCAATGAACTAGGCCTAATTACAGAATCCGGTTTTTTTGCAGCGAAAAAAAAAATACTAAGACACAGTAAAACTCTGTAAACAAATTGGGTGACAGATTTTTAGTATTTCACCTAGTTTAGGCATTTTTATTTATTAATATATTTCAGGCTGTTCATCACTATTAACTACACACACGATATAACAACTATTATACCGAGCCTGCATATTTGCAGTATGAGGTAAAATATATATAAGTTGGTCTCATAAATGATTACCAGCCATTGGAAAAACTACCCCATAGTGTGGCCAATTTATTAGTAAAACCAGTATTTTGAATTAACAGATGTTGATGGAGTAAATGTGAAAAAATAACGTAATGCAGAAGATTCACACAATGGAAAATCAGCTTTTAGATTGAAATTAGTATGGTAGTAAATAAGTAAGTGCATCTTTATTAAAATAAAAATATTACGCAATGTTTGAAATTATTAAAATGTATTTTGAATTTAATGTGTTTAATTTGCAGGGATATAATGAAGTAATTTAATAAAGGTGATAATCAGCAGTTGTGGAAAGTTATGATAAACAAATTATATCACCAGACACCCTTACATATTTGCTGTTTCATATTCACAGCAGCCACGGTTATTTAGAGGCTAGTGCGCTCGCCTCCCATTATAGCGAACTGGGTGTAATTCCTGAATAGCCTCACAGGCAGATTTTCTGCATGTGGAAATTGTGGAAAATACATGAAGATTGCTCGGGGGAGGGGAGATCTTTCATGTACCCCTGTATTCCGTCCCAGTACCGCTCCATGCTCACATTTTTCACCTTAAGGGGTGATGAGTTTGAGGGTATAGCAGCTCTTTAACAACGAGGTATTAAGAGCAGATGAGGGTGATGTGAGGTGAAGGGCAACACAACAAACATGCCCGGGTACAGATGCGATTTTTGCAGCTTTTGACAGCGATGTCTTGTAAGCCAATAATTGTTCCGGCCCCCGTAGCGCAGTGGGTAAAGCGCCGGTCTGAGGCGTGAGAGGTCTGCGGTTCACATCAGATTAGTAGTTCACTATGATGAGAGGCGAACGCACTAGCCTCTAGATAACCGCAGCTGCTGTGATTATGAATCAGCAACTACGTAAGAGCGTCTGGTGATTTAATTTGTTTATTGTAACTTTCCATTTCGATAATATCAATTTGTTTAATGAAACAACTGACTGTTATCACCTTTATTTAAATTTTCATTTTATCCTTTTAAATTAAACACATTACATTCAAAATAAATTTTAATAATTTCAAACATTGTGTAATGTTTTTATTTTAATAAAGTTATGTTTAACTATTTACTCACATGATCATTTAGATGACCCGCGTAAATAGTTTTACCTCGACTTTCAGAACCAAACACAACTTTTGTGATAACTTACTGATTATTTACCTCACAAAGCTGTACTCTCAGTGTTGTGAAATGTGTTTTTAAATGTGATGTAGCATGTGCAATATTTTTAATGTACTTTTTTTTTTTTAATTTTATTTTAGTGCACTCCGTTTGATCCCTACAGTTTGGGATATGGAGCATGTCAAAAATTAGCATACATTCAACACATACATATAAAAGAAAAACAAAATAATTACACATTACAAAAGCCTATATGTAGGCCTTATACATAACCAAAATCTTATACAAGGTATTTGACATAACAATATATACAATTATACAATACATGACAAAAGAACATACAATATAAAATAACCTGCAACAACAAAGAACATAACAATACAACATATAGCAAGAATTTAAATATTTCCTTTGATTTGAAATCTGTACCACTGTAAGTTTTGTGAACACTGGGATGGAAGGAAGAAAGAAAACACTTAATAATATTGCCATGTGACATACATAATGAAAACATAGATCAATACATACCTATGTTACATATACTTAAAACAATTCAAAATATAGGCTTGAACATAAATGGGCCTTACTTTCACAGCTTCATTTCATTTATTTTTATATATATTCTTTCACAATTGTGAATATTCTAAATATTCACTAATGGAATAGAAGGTGTGAGTATGTAAGAATTCCTTTGATTCTTTCTTAAATAATTTTCTATTAGTAAGACAAGTATTTTTCAGTTCTTTGGGTAGTTTATTAAATAATTTAATAGCTGACCAAAAAGTTCCTTTCTGAAAGGATGAGAGAGAGGCTGAAGGTGCATGTAGATTTGTTTTGAGTCTTGTATTATGATTGTGTATTTCTCCGTTAAGTTTGAATTTGTCATTATGTTCAGATACATAAACTAAAACTTCATAGATGTACTGCGACACCAAGCTCGAGCAATGTTTTAATTGGCTGGTCGACAAGGCAAACATTGAAGTTTGTAACTGCAAGACCTAACATCAGCTGAGGGGAGATTGGATCTGGTAGTGTTAGGACATGGCACGCGATGGGCATGAAAGTTTAACTGGTTCGAGTCCCGGATGTTACCATCATGGGTCTGACAGAGCCAAATACGTGCGGGTAAGCTGTGAGCTCAAGAAGAAAGCCCATACCGCGGCTGCTGAGTTATTTTGTTAATTACTTTGTCATCCACGAGTGCGCAAAACATAAACTGTATTATAGTTAGGCATGATGCTAAGGGAAGGGGCGTACCGACGCCATGGATGGTACAGTTTTCCAAGGGCCAGTGAGGAGCTGCTGTGACTCCAAGACTACGTCTAGGGACAACTGAACCAGTTAATCAGCAGAGCTAAGTTCACAATGAGCTTATTTTATCATCAACTTTCAGACTGTGTTAACTCCAGCTCTCAGAGTTTGCTTCTACGGAAGTTTCAGTCATCTTGTTATGATCTCCTTTTACATCAGTGTTCGTGTGGTCTAATTCTTTACTTAAAAAAAATAGATTATAACTAAAAGCCTACATAGAGATTGTTGCCCTGACGTGATGCACGAATGGAATTGGTTGGAGAAATCAAGGGTCTTTTCTATAAGTCTATACTATTAATGAGTAGGAATGCTAGGACTTCTTATAATTTGAGGGAAACAGTATCTGTAGATTATTGGGCGTTTGAATATAATTTAATTGAAATGGAACATGAAAGTCAAATAAATACGGTTAGCGCTTACACTATAGGAATACTACAGTCAGAAGACCCCTTGTTTTGCACACACGCAACATACTCAGAGCCAACATCATTACCACTCTGTACCGGTACTTCTCTTGTGACAGGAGAGCAACCAAAACAGACAACAGATTTAGAAGGACTGTTTGAAAGACTGTCTATTATGATACAAACTAGTGCAGCGGAAACTACCCGCAAGTTGCAAGAAAAGATAGATGCTAGCTTACAAGCTAGTGCAGCGGAAGCAGTAGAATTTCATCATAGTTTATAAGAGGCTCTTACTTTCCATGCGACTGAAATCAGCACAAAAGTGGACGGTGTAAAGAGAGGATTAGTTGAAGTGGAAGCGAAGGTAGAGTTTGTTCAGGATGAAATTAAAATTATGCACGAAGACCTCAAAACTGTAAGGGAAAATGATGCCCTACTAGAACAACGGGTTGAAAATGTAAGTACATGTCCTACAAGCCAGTTAACCATTGAACAGGTAGGCTCTAGGGTAGGTTCACACATTGTCGATGCACTAGGGCAAGTTGAGGCACAATTAGAAGCTAGGTTAGATTCTTTTGACCATCATCTAGAGAAGGAATTGAGAGAAGCCGACCGTTCAGCTAAAGTTGAATTTGCACAAGTATATGGCAAAATGATCTCGCTAGAGAACAGACTTGAACAAAAATCTGCAATACTAAAGTAAAGACGCCAGTACATCACATCGACACACTGTTTACTTTCAACAGCTCCTTGATAAGGTATGACAATGAATCTGAACCATTCTACAAAAAGAAACACTGAAATAGTTTCAGCAATTTCTCCCATAAATATAATGACTCATCACCCTGCATGATTATGGTCAGAACAGACACTAGTTTTTGAAGGAAGATGTGGAGAAAACTCTGTAGGTTACATAAAGCAGTTTGAATAGTAATCTAATTTGTTTGTTTTATCGGATGCAGATAATCTTATGTGCCTAAATTTCAGCTTAAAATCTACTGCACACTATTGGTGGGAGGTAGCAAAACGAGATATTAGTTGCTACAAAGAATTCAGGAAACAGTTTTTAGAGCAGTTGTGGAATCAAAAGATGCAGGGGCAACTTAGAGCTCAACTGCACTCGGAACGTTAAGGGTCGTAACCTTGAGAACCACCTCTCTGACTGCTACAATCGTTCGTGTAATTTTTATCCGCCTATTACTGATGATGAGTTCATCGCCATGATGTTGCACCAGCTTTCATATAGATATCAAGTGCATTGGATGGGATGACATCCTACAGACCCGACTTCATTTCGGAGGGACCTACTGGAATTTGATAATATAGATAGACTTCAGAAGTAGCAACTGAACCGTGACCAGGAGAGATCCAGCACTCAGAATAGACCACCACCTTTGTATTCAGATCCTTCTCATAGGGACCACAGACAATTCCAGAGGAACGATGTACATACTGGAGTACATACCTTAGGCGTGGACACTGCTTACCCTTATTCCCGGCAGAGGCATTGGCGTTTAAGGTTATACAGAAACACTTATCGCCATGGTAAAGCATATTCAAAAAGACAAGGAGGTAGTAACTACCATTATAGTGGACATCATTCGTTAAGCGAAGAAGAGGGGTGTGATGACAAGACGTACCAGTCGACAAGAAAGAAGAGAATGGATAAATTGAAACCAGAAAGTGAAGCTAATGAATAGCAGTCGCAGGTATCTGTTAACAGTGCTGTTTACTACGCTGCACAACCTAACACACAAAACCAGCAAGGAGTAGTGCAGCAGCATGATGTTACATTGCAAACTACAGACATTGTGTATGGGGAAACACACCACGTAACACAGGAGGGTACTTTGCTAACCAAGAGCCACTGGATCCTTGTACCACTGTGTTTATCCCACATAGACAATCAGCCCACTAACTTAACCCCACTCGAGGTGCTCACAGGCAGACTGTCTGTGATTTTTAACCCCTTACGGCTGCCTAAACCACCTAGACACCAAAAACCTGAGGATATCGATGAGGAAACATGGAGAGAGGAAACAGGGAAATTTGTAGAGCAACAATTGAAGATGTCAGCAGAAAAACGCAAAAAGAATGCTAAGACGTCTCGAGTTATGAACTAAAGGAACCAGACAGGAAGAATGATAGGCAGGTTCAATACTACAGTGTTTAAGGTATATAGAGCGGCCCTACCTGTGATAGCATTACTGAGATTTTGTACCTTTAGTTAAAATTATCGCTGCTAGCCAAATAACTTATATATTATGTAGGATGTCGTATGTGCTGGGTGCATCAAGGGTTTTATAGGAGAAAGTATGTGTATTGTATTTACATTTCTGAGTGCAGCTATGTATTTTGTTATTGCCTTGTGGAGCAAACTACCTTTTTTCCCCGCTGAGACGGATGTTGCTTGTTTTATAGCACTGGAAAGTATTTAGTTCCCTACGAATATTACGTTGCACCAAGTCCTACCACAGTAAGCACAAGCTATGCAGGAAGATGAACACTACGGAAAGGAAGGGGGCACTTACAGTATTGAATAGCAGCGGACGAACCTTACCCAATAATGATCCAGCCTGCTTATCGCGCACTTTCCAATGATGAGAAACTTACTGCATTCCTTGGCCAATTAAATTCCCACACGTTTATTTGGACTCCAATGAAGATAGCACCTGGAATATATTCTTTACCTGAAACATAAAACCCACCAGGGGCATATTAACCACAAAGCATGTGCTATTACAATGACAATGGTTAATATCTGTAGTAAATTAACAGTACTAACCGTGGTTCCTTTTTCTTGTGCTGTAAATATTTCGCTCATTGAAGAAGTAACCTCGCTCCGCATTCTTGTCATATCTCAGGGTCACTCATGTCTTCAGTGGAAGTTCGTAGTTGTTATTCCTGTATTTTGTTGAAACCTGCGTCTTAGGGATATTTAGGTAGTTTGTATTATTGTTTTGTCTGTGTAGCCTAGGGATTTGAAAGGTTTTGTTTCACTGAATGACCATAGGCTATTATGTAACCAGTTTTGTTTTCATTTGTTGTATTTGTTTAGATGTTATTGTGCTGAGATTATATGTTTTTGCATGAAATTGGGTTTTTCGTATGCTTAGAGAATATTGCTTAGAAATTTCTGATATTCTTCTGTATAATTAAATGTGATTACTAATTGACAGTTTTTAACATTGTTGTAGTTCTGAGTTGTCTGGGGCATTTGGGTGCCAGTTGAATACCTAGTACTTTTTGTACTCACCTCCCATACCAGATAAGCTTGTAAACATTAAATAATTTTGCCAATCATTAGCAGTTCACAACTTAACATAAGATGCCTTGGTGGTATGCAACTGTATAGTGTAGGGGCCTATTCCAGCAACCACAATTCAAATTGTTGTGACCTTACTAAGCATGTGAATGTTGAAAGATTTGAGTGCAAATGACAAACGCAGTATTATATGAGTAAAACTTACAAACTGAAGTTTCTTGAACAGTGTACTCGTAAAGCACTAGTGGGCACCCTTTCTAGCTGCGCTGAGTTCACAAATATCCACCCCGATAACAACCACTTTCTTTGCCTCGGTCTAGCTCAGCGGGTTTACTGAATAAAAACAAACACGTTCAATAAGTTCGTCACGCGTCTATCACAGACATATTTTCCAGCGCTCAGGGCAGAGACAGAGCATTGATAAATAATAAATACTGTCTCCCTCGACTTGAGATTGGAAGTTCACAAAACAACTTATGAGCTACACAACTGCTCGGTATTCCGTGTTTAATTGCCACGATTCCCGACAAATGAAATCTTACTGGAGCAACACGATGACACTCACCAGGAGGACAGATGCCCGCGCCCCGCAATACGTCTTTATGCCCCGGAGACCACCACAATTCTCTCTACTAACACTCGCGAAAGCAAGCCAAGCCACGCTATCCCTCCCCCAGCTCTGATCCGGCCAATTGGAAGCTTCGTTACAAACTGCCCTGCCCTACAAACCGCACTGAACTTAGGCGATTACGGCTGTATTAGACGTAATTTTTATTTTTGGAAGCAAACATAATACATTAATTTTAATTCCCGACACATAGATTACACTATTTTCCTTTCTTATCACTAATTTTTACATATTACTTAAATTAAAAACATAACGGCCAAGTGTGATTTTCAGTTGGGTCGCTGCCTCCCCCCTTCGCCGTCCTCCATCTTAGCTCAGCGGGGCGGCTACCGTCCACTCCTGCTGGGCCCCACATTTATCTTTGCTGACAACCCTGGTTTAGGGTGAAGGGAAACGATTAGTTACACCCTCATCAGCTCGTAATCAAAACACTAATTTTACATATTTCCCATTAAACTACTTCTTAATAAATTGAATGCACAAGCTGAGATCCTACAGAGCCCAACGCAACTTGAACTGACTCTGTAGCACTATTCCTTCCAATATTAGCTACATTCAAATCAAAGAAATTCTCACCCTGTAATACTACCAACTATATCTCCTAAAATTAATAACATTGATCCTCCCCACTCTTCTTTACAATCATTTGCCTAATTCACTACATAAAATAATTTATATACTGTGGCCCAGAGGCACATTACATCTACCCTCTGTTTTCACCTCGAGGATCTTGAGACGAGAGGTGAAAATATCGCCGCCAAGTTTTTCAAGTGTTTTTTTTGTCTGTATCTTTATTTAATTTCTGTTTCAATTTAAAATTTTTTCTTCTTCGCGCACCACTAGACTAATTTCAACACTTTTTACTTTTATTTTTTTCCCACTCGTTCGGCACTTGCTTCCGCTGACCTCTTGTTGTAGGTAAGCGTGCCCTTAGGTACCGCTGCGCGACCAGTTTGCGTGAGGCGAGGCATGTAGGAGCATAAAAAAAAGGACAGCTGACAACCCCTCTGGGCCTGGTGTTCAAACCGCGGCATGCTGTACAATTCCTTTCGGCCAAGGTCATCTATTCCTCCTCCCGCTACTAACCCAAACACACAAAAAAAAAAAACACCCGACAACAAAGCTATATCCAACTCAACTATTTACCACCCTTGAGAGGCTAGTCCCCTCCTAACTACCCAGCGTCGCAAAATCTTACTGCTCCACTTGTGATTCCGTGCAATATCTCTTCAACAGGCGCGAGCGGCACTTCTGCTGCGGAAATACGCAGAACTGCCCGTTTGTTTACATGTGGGCACGCCGGGTCGGCCCCCGTCATTACTTCATATTCCCATCCATCCACAAAAAAACCCAGCGTCTTTTTTTTACAGTTTATGCGGGCTTCGATTCGCAGTGTGTCCATTCCACCAGTATGTCCGGCTTTATGTCTCGCGTCACAAGGAAATTAAGGGGAATTTTCGCCTCACATGTGCCGGCATCGATCACCACCGGCTGGCTAATGGCCTTAATGTGGTTCCCATTCACACTTACCAGGACGACGCCGGAAATGGGTAGCAATACCGCCTCTCGGTCGCCCTCTCTAGCTCGCAGCTGTTTAAGGACTGATTCACACATCAGCGATACCTTGCAGTCGGTATCGACAACTGCCTTAATTTCGCGCCTCCCAATAACCACACTCACTGCAGGTGAATTTTCTGCCCGGACCCCGCTGGCCGGGTTTGGAAAATCCCATAAAGCATCGTTTTCCACCTCATCCAGGGGCATATCTACCTCACATCTGTACACTTGGTATTTTGTCCCCACATTGTCAGTTCCTAACTGCGCGGGGCGTTCACAGCCAGGTGGGATTCGTTTCCCGACTGTATACCCTGGTCATACACTTAGGCAACCATGTGCACACTATTCTGGGATGCCCAGTCTATGTTTTTATGGCTACCCGGGTTTGCCGCCCTAGCTTCCACTGCTCTAGTCTGATAGCCTTGTACAATAGTCTGCCTGACCTCCACAGTGTGGTTCCCTTGTGGCGGTCCCCTGCCACTGGACTGGTTTTTATGGCTGCTACCTCTCTGTTCACTCTTCGGCCGCTGGTCGTCTTCTTCCTTCTCCCCCCTAAGGTCCCCTTGTACTTGTTTCCAGTCCCGACCTTGCCCTTTGTTATGGCTCTGACCTGTCGCCCTCCGTCCGGCTTTGCCAACCTGTCAGCTGGTGTGGCTCCATTTGCATCTCAAAGTGCTCGACCAGCCTAATGAGTGAATCTGTGTCTTCTATCTCTGCGGTAACTATGACGTCTCTAACATACCATGGGAGGTGCTAGGATAGATGATATACCAGCCGCGACTGAGAAAATGCCTGATCTAGGTATTTATTTTCCCCTACGATCTCTCCCACATAATCGGACATAGATACCCCGTTCTCCTGGTAATGTCGGCCCTGGTATATGTGATTTACCAGTTTGTCCTGCATAATCGGTAACCAAAACCACTGCATAAATGCCGCCCTGCATTCGTCGTATGATTCCCAACTCTCTAGTACGCACTGGGACCAGTTATCCGCGGGTCCGGCGAGTCGACTCAAAAATAGCTCCATTCGCATGATTTTGCTGCATGGGAAATTTTTAACGTACTTGTCCATATGCTTAATGAAACGAACCAGCCTTGCGCCATCCAGCTGCCCTGTGAGAACTGGAACAAATCGACTCACATTTGACGGTGTTATTGCGAACGACCCTCCTGCCGAGGTACCTTGTGGAATATTTTGTACCAACCTCCCATGTTCTCTTTCTACGTCGTCTACCCTATTTTGTAACGAAAGTGCAGTGCTCTCAACGCGGCTCGTTTCACCCGCGACCTCTTCGACGCGCACCTGGATTACTTGAACATTTGACCTCACGACTTGGACTTGAGTTTCGCAAAGTTCGACGACTGCATTTACCCTCTCGCAGATCGCTCCCCTAGCCTGCAGATTCCTCTCGTCTTGCTGGTCACTTTTCGCCTGCCATTACGCCTGAATTTCGAGAGCCTGACAGTCATTTTTTTCCTCGAACTTTGCGGTGTGTTCCGCGAACTGACGCGTCACACGGGCCACGAAGGTACTAATTCTCTCGTTTACCGATCTTATCTCTACTCTTATCTCGCTCCTCATCTCCTTTATCTCCTGCAATTGTTTTTGCAAGACCTGCACCTGGTTATCCAATTTATTCTGCATTACTACCATAATTTGCTCTTTACATTCCTCGCAAGCCTCCAGCTTCCAGGCCCTGCATACCTACTTCTCTTCCGTCCTCTGACATAGCGCTCCTCGATTGTGACTCGGTGGTCACACTACCCAGACCTTGACTCGAGCTCGGGTCTGTAGAGATACCACTTGTACCATCCATTCCTGAACTTTCACAGAGCCCTCATTTACAATCATCCTTACTCCAGTCTGCACTCGTTCCCTTGCTTGTCGGTGTCGTGGATTTTCGCTGAGCGGTACCTGGTCAGCATTACCTAGGGGAGCATTCAAAACACATAACACTGCTGCAGTTGATGTCCGGGTCCGTGGTCGGCCTGCTGAAATTTATTTGAGTTGGGACTCACCACTTGGACAGTTCAGTTAGAACCTGTGTCCGATGCTCTGCGCTGCTCCATCTATTGTCGGGCATGGTGAGGCCGTGTTGTCTTCCCTGGGACTGCTCCCGCGATGTCCGCTATCCGCTGCCTGGTACCCTCGTCGCCAAAACCTCTGGGCCGTGATGATCCTTGGTTTCTCCGTGCAGTTCTTAGGTCGCCAGCCTGCACACTCGCCGCAATGCCGCAGTGATGCACATACGTGTATCGCTCCGTCCCTTGGTCGTTCTCAACACAGTCCGTCCCGCGCAAATGTCGACACCGTCCGCTACATTTTTATTCTCCATCACAGTCTTTCACGCGCCATTGTACTCCAACTTTCCGTCACCTTATTCGACCCGAAAAGTTTGTAAGTTTGTCCACACGTCTTATCTCTGGACATATGCTATTTCGAGCCCCTGAGTTAGGCACGCCATGTGTGGCCGCCCTTTCTAGCTGCGCTGACTTCACAAATATCCTCCCCGATAACAGCCACTTTCTTTGCCTCGGTCTAGCTCAGCGGGTTTACTGAATAAAAACAAACACGTTCAATAAGTTCGTCACCCGCCTATCACAGCCGTATTTTCCCGCGCTGAGGGCAGAGACAGAGCAGTGATAAATAATAAATACTGTCTCTCTCGACTTGAGATTGGAAGTTCAAAAAACAACTGACGAAGTACACCACTGCTCGGTATTCCGTGTTTAATTGCCACAATTCCTGACAAATGAAATCTTACTGGAGTAACATGACGACACTCTGCAGGACAACAGATGCCCGCACCTCGCGATACGTCCTTATGCCCCGGAGACCGCCACACTTCTCTCTACTAACGCTCGCGAAAGCAAGTCAAGCCACTCTATCCCTCCCCTAGCTCTGATCCAGCCAATCAGAAGCTTCGTTACAAACTGCCCTGCAAATCGCACTGAACTTAGGCGATTACAGCTGTATTAGACGTAGTTTTTATTTTTGGAAGCAAACATAGTACTGTTGCAAGCCACGACTGTCTGGCTGGGCGGTGTAGTACGATACTGTGGTGGCGGAGCTAGGACACCCCTCTTCCCACCCACCCCTTGGCGCCGTGGCTGTCGGGCAGAGCGGCGAAATACAATACAAGTGGCGGCAGCGCTAAACGACCTCCTCGGGTGCTGCATGGATAGTATTACTCCGTGATAACCACCTGCACGCCGCTGTAATCGAAGAGCAGTGTAAGCCGATATAGCAGCGGCAACAACAAAGAGGTTTGGCATACATTGTGTCGCCCATGTGCGGTGGTACCACCTGCGCCCAATATCGGGTAACTGAGGGAAATATCATGATCTGGAATGATCCTGTTCCCTCTTTATCTCTCGGGGTGGTGCTTGACATTGAAGCGACATCTTTCCAGGAGGTTGGAGAACAGAGACCTGCAGAGATAATTCGAGAAGTAGGGGTGGGTATATAAGAGGGAGCTGCAGCAGGAGTGAGAGAGTTTTTGGCTGGCAGGTGCCTGGTGCGATCTCTAGTGATTGTGACAAGTATTGGATTGCGACGACTGTTCGAGGGTGTCCAGCGAGTGGGACCGCAGCAAGTAGAAGGAAGAAGGTGTTTCTAGGCCAGAAAAGATTCTTCGGTACTCTTTCATTGGGTCCACCATTGTGAGTAACTAGTAACCTTTCCATATACAGAGAACTTATGTAGATGTATTTTTTCCTTTAAGTAAATTGTAGTTATTTGTTCTGTTTGACATTTATTGGGGTAAATCTTTATAGACATAGGTTTTTTTTGTATATACAGTTGTAAATAAACTAGGTTAGCTTTATTTTCTTTATATAATCAAAGACCTCCATCCTCAAACATACCTAGCCCGCAACTTGTAACAATACATTAATTTAAATTCCTGACACATAGATTACACTATTTTCCTTTCTTATCACTAATTTTTACATATAACTTAAATTAAAAACATAACGGGCAAGTGTGATTTTCAGTTGGCTTGCTGCCTCCCCCCTTCGCTGTCCGCCATCTTGGCTCAGCGGGGCGGCTACCGTCCACTCCTGCTGGGCCCCGCATTTATCTTTGCTGACAACCCTGGTCTAGGGTGAAGGGAAACGATTGGTTCCACCCTCATCCGCTTGTAATCAAAATACTAATTTTACATATTTACCATTAAACTACTTCTTAATAAATTGAATGCACAAGCTGAGATCCTACAGAGCCCAACGCAACTTGAACTGACTCTGTAGCACTATTCTTCCAATATTAGTTACAATCAAATCAAAGAAATTCTCACCTTGTATTACTACCAACTATATCTCCTAAAATTAATAACATTGATTCTCCCCACTCTTCTTTACAAACATTTACCTAATTCACTACATTATATAATTTATATACTGTGGCCCGGAGGCACATTACACAATTTACGGTATAAACGCTACACTTCATACGGGAGCTGTAGCAAGCATACATACAGTTACACGAAATGGCTGACGCACGAACTTGCAAAGTGCCACGACACCCATTATGAAAGTTATTTTAAAACGCCATTAACTGCCTATCGTCGTTGTGCATAGTGGTTTAACACTCAACAGTGAATAATCTTGACTGTCCCTTTGTAAGTAAGTTACTTAATAGAAAACTGTCTTCAAGAAGTTCAAATATTTACTTGTGGAGGAAAGAGCTACGGACTGCCGCGACCCGAGATTGACCACAGACTGCAAGATACTTTGCGTTGTGTACACATGCGCACCAGTTCAGACACAGAGTAATCAATACCTGACACTCATTGCTCGACTGCAGAAGGTATCATGTTGCAACTACTCTTCAGGTGTCGCTGATCAAATACTTATTTTGAAATTTCTTGAATAAAAAACTGTGTAATGTATTGTATTTGGGTTGTATTCATTATTTGTGCACTTTTTTATGTAACTGAAACTCTTTTATTTATTAAGTAGTAGTCATTTTTCTTAATGCACACTTTTACATTATGGTAAATTCTTACAGCTTAATAAGACTTATAAGAATTTATGGGGGCTGTATGCAGCATGTGCAATATTTTTAATGTACGTATATGATTTGTTAATTACGCTTGTTGCTGGCCGTTTAATTATTTAGAATAGCTGTTGAATATTAATATGTTATATTATTTTATTACTTAATTCTTTTTGCACAAGCAAGAACTTTGGACTAAGAGCAAAGGTGTTTTCTCTGGGATTTTGGTAATTCCTCAATGTTGTTGTTATGATTATTAACCTAGTCATTCTATCTCATTGCCATAACCACAGGAATGAAAGAAGCGTGTCAACAAGCTCGAGCAATGTTTTAATTGACTGGGTCGACAAGGCAAACAATGAACTTTGTAACTGCAAGACCTAGTAACAGCTGAGGGGGAGATTGGATCTGGTAGTGTTAGGACACTGTATGTGATGCGTGTGAAAGTTTAACTGGTTCGAGTCCCAAATATCACTATCGGAGCCAAAGACGTGCAGGTAAGCTGCGAGCTCAAGAAGAAAACCCATGCCGTGACTACTGAATTATTTTGTTAATTACTTTGTCATCCGCAAGTGTGCGTAACATAAACTGTAATCATTTGGTATGATGCAAAGGGATGCGGTGTACCAACACCAGGGATGGTACAGTTTTCCAAGGGCTATTTTGGGGAGCTGCTGTGTCTGCAAGACTACGTCCAGGGACAACTGAACCAGTTAATCAGCAGAGCTAAGTTCACAACGAGCATATTTTAGTTTATCATCAACTTTCAGTCTGTGTTAACTCCAGCACACAGAGTTTGCTTCTACGGAAGTTTCAGTCATCTTGTTATGATCTCCTTTTACATCAGTGTTCGTGTGGTCTAATTCTTTACATTAAAAAAAGAAATAGGTCATAACTTAAATCCTACAGTAATTACACTAAAAACCTTTGGTGCGTACAAATTTTGTTCCTCATTGACCATTACTTTTTCCACCATCAGTAAATGCTTAGCTCAGGGTAGACTACAGCCTAATTTTCTTTAAAAATTCATAACTTTCGATGGTTGCGAATGAGATTATACAAGTTTGGTTTCTTTGGTAGGTCTTGGGCCCCTGTATCTCCTGATGCCTCTTTATTGATGTCTCGGAACAACCTGTGTCTCTCTCTCTCTCTCTCTCTCTCTCTCTATATATATATATATATCTTTGTCCCAAAGGATTTGGGCGACCGTCACTCAGCCTAAAATCGTTCAGCCTAAAACCCTCTCTTCGACCTTATTCAGCCTAAAATTATTCAGCCTAAAGTCATTCAGCCTAAAATTACTCAGCCTACAGTCATTCAGCCTAAAGTCATTCAGCCTAAAGTCACACAGCCTAAAACCATTCAGCCTAAAGTTACACAGCCTAAAATCTTTCAGC
>PNEQ01042435.1:0-33637 GCA_003012365.1 Medauroidea extradentata | reverse complement strand
AACAATAACAATTCACTAGTGTTTTGAATGTTTGCAAACAATAGTCACTGCATTTAGTCCTATCCTGCTTTGACTTTCGCAAACGAAAAATACCGTCAGAAAAAAAATCACTAGACTTTTAAATCGGGAGTCACTGGCAAATTTTATCACGACATAAGTACCGCCAGGAAAAAAACCTATACAATGGCAAATTTTTTCATGGGCGGCAAACGACACGCTAGAAAAATACTTCAAATATTAAATTTTATTGCAATTAAGTACATCACTCCATTACGACTTTGAAACGTACCGCGGAGTTTATAAAATCAATTATTACGTACTCTCTTCTTTATTTTGATACGGTTACAGTAAACTAAACTAACAAATATTTTCGTTTCTTTATTGGTCGTCCGGCGATGTATTCAGTAAAGCCAACATAGAACTAATTTGTTAAATGCAACACGCCCAATTTTCAAATGTTAAACGTAAATAAATATACTTAAAAATATTACAGTCAGCAAAAATTATCATAAATAGAAATGAAGTTAAAGTTAATTCATTAATATGTACTTGTGTTTTTCTTATAAAATCTAAAATATGAAACGAAAAACAAACGATCGCAAGTTTCCTTACATTACAACAGCAGTTGGCGACCATGAAGCGACATAACAAAAAGCCAGTTGTCTGTACTGTTGCTAACTTTATTAATTACGTCGCGTTTTAAAGTTAATAACAGTAAGTCTGTTCTTTCATATCTCGCATTTATTTACATTCCATGCCCCCTAAAATTTATCAAGCTAAAGTATTTTGCGAATATCTGAAACGAATAAACATGCTCTAAAGAAAGGAATTTTTTTTACAAAAGAATTGTGATGTCGATGTCGGGATGCGGCACGTGTTAAAAAGAAAGTAATATCCTGAGCTTAAGTTTGGGCGAGTGGAAAGCTTGGAACTACTACTAAGGTAACGTGAAAAAGTGTTGATTTATCCCAGCGTATAAAATAAATTAAGAATTACTGTTGAGGTTATGTAAGAATTGTTTATGGCTAGCTAGATATCGCAAATATTTATCGATATCCGATATCGATAAACGTGCCGATATTACCGATATCCGATATCGGATATCGGACATCGGGCCACCACTAGTTCAATTTCTAATATGGATACAGAAATGTCCAATTCCTTGACTAAAGCTGTGCACGTTCCAACGTGGTTATCAAACTGTCTCAAAATATTTAACTTTTGCTCAACTGTAAGTGTGTTTCTTTCACAAGGACTCGCCGTTGCATGAATATTGCAAAAATAAATTACAAACGTACATCATTATCTCTAGAGTGAATTAATACACAGGAAACTAAGCACAAAAATGTAAGTCGTGGAAAACATAAACAAAATCAAAATCTGTATGCGGGTATGTTCCTTTTGCTGCATGAAGCGATCTAAAGAACGCAAAATATTAGGGGCTTTATGTATTCAAATTTGCAAATGCATAACATAAACGGAAATTTTTATAGCCTTAAAACGTAAGAGAAGGCAAAAATCAAATTCTATAAAGTGGTATAATTGTGTGATTTACAGTTTCTTTGCAGCGTGGTGCACACTGTGCGTAACAAAACAATGTTATGTCTGAGGAATCAATAGCTGGTATCAAAATGGAATATTTTCACAACGGTTGCAGTTGGCAATACGTAATAACAAACGCTTTATTATTTGAAGACTACATGACAACTGTGTATATCATGGGAAGCCACTTTATTTCTTTATTTTGCAGTGTAAGTAGCGGGAATGAAACGTATTGTAAACATAGGGAAAATGGCACAACTGGTAAAAATGGTTTAATTGACAGGAAAGTGTAATTCATAAGAACGTAATTTCTGGGTTCCAATGTAGTTAAAAAATTTTAACGTTATCAGTTAAACAGAACAGAAAATATTAGTTGGAGTTGAAAGTACAACTACAGAAATACAGAATGTTAGCACATGTAAAAGAGTGCTGTTTTATTCTGAGAGAAACGCATTAACCGTTATCTTGGGATGGGTAGATGGTTGTGTATTCAAGTCAGAAGAACGCATCGGAGCCTTCCCAGAAGCCGCAGGATTAACGGTACAAGGAAAGATGGCGAGGGGGGAGGGCAGGGTGATGTAGGTATTGCAGATAACAAAAGCGTGCTTCACTCTGTCTTGAAACTCGCTGCTAGCCTGCTTCACATGATGTAACCGAAGTTGTTTCTTCTAATAGACTCGCAAAGTTTAATGTAGAAAAGGCCTCATTTAACAGAGTTCTCACTATTACCATGCCCACTATTACGGGATTCTACTGTATTTAAAACTCCAAGCAATTACTGAACAATACGTTCTTGTTATATTTGAAGGTAATTTTTATTTTAACCATCTTCAAACTGTAAACTGCTCCTGTGTGTTTCATAATAAACTAGCTAACCCCAGATGATTAAATAAATCTAGTTATGTGACTGAGTTTAACACATTTAACTCATCAAGTTACTTTTTGAAAATGCCTATTGAGTAGCACTATTCAGATGTGAATGACAGGCAGCCATTCAATTACAACATGTAAGGACACTAACACGGAGTGTGAACTCAAGGCTGGATACGTCACAATAACAGAGAAGACTGTGTAGCTCTTTTATCTGGACAACAAAGAAGTCTGATGGAAGATTTTATTCCAAACAAATATCGTGTCATTCAAATGTATAAGTTACAAGTAATCTGAAGTACACTTCGAATAAAATACAAAAGAATAAAAACATTTATAGGACTTTTAGTGTTAACATTGAGTTTAAAAAAATCTTAATTTATCTCTTTGTACTGGGAAAATAACACACAAAACATAAAAAACCTTAAAATAATTTACAACACATTGTAAGACAATATTGTGCAACGATATCCAATTTTTAAGTCGACAAGTCAATGACCCATTGATACATACAAATTCATAAGCCCTTTTTATTTATTGACAAATATTACATTTGGAATAAAAACAGGCGTATAAAATAACAAAAAAAAAAATTATAACAAACACTTTCAGTTAACAAATTGAATTTTGTGCCGCTAGACGGGCACACAAGATGATCATGCGATAATTCTGTAAAAACTGTTAATGCTACAATCATAATATGTACATTTTACATTAAGATTAAGAGTGTGTCTTTTCACCGTCATGAATAACAGTTAAATAGTAACATTATCTCATCAACAACAACACTTGCACACTTGGTCGCAAACACACTCACCAATACAGAGTTTCAAGGTTTACGAAAACTGGGGAGGTCAGACACAGTCAGAAATTAAACATGCAGCAAAAGGCCAGAAGTCTGAATTACACACTAATTTTACATGAAGCAGTCATATGGGTGGTCACACCGATTTGTCAACTTTTTTCTTTCTGTTGTAAAGTCTTTGCAAGGGTGAAACTGGCATTGTACATGAGCATATTGTCTTTGAAACACTGAGCTATTTTTTGTTGGCAGTGATGTGACCTACATACATTGCCTTCACAGAAGCGTGTATGCCAGTCTTGCATGTACATAACGTCACGTAACTTCACTATAATAAATTGGTGCACAGCTAGGCCCACCCGGCAAGAAAAAAAAGGGGGGAGGAGGGGAGAGGACAAAAAATTAATACTGACAAACCACACAACTTCATAGTACACAACAGGAGCAGCTACTAACTGGTTTAAACATTTAGAAACAAATTCCCCTTCAAAATTAAACTAAACGTGAGAAACAAAATTAATGAACATGTACGTTATGCCCGACTATGGCAGTAACAAGATGAGACAATGTGAAATGGGGGTGCGAAACCAAATACAACTGTTAGTAGGTATCACAGAGGCGAAAAAAAATTAGGGCTAGAGTTACATAGGTCTGATCAATGACTTGACTGTGCTAAAATGCCTGGTGGAAGTTCAGAAAAAGCCTATATACTGTAAATGTTTTAAGATTTTACTAAATGCAACAGCAGTAGAGTTTTTATACATATAATACATACTTATATTTCATATATTTGTTTCATGCTTCACTCTTTGATATTCTGAACTGTCGTGTGGTAGGTGCTGTGTAAATAATTGTGTGTACAGAATGACATGGAAGTGTGTTGTGTAAATAGTTTAGTGTATATAATGACAGGCAATGATGGTTGCTAGGGTTGGCAGGACTGACTGGAGAGACAGGCTGCAAGATGGCAAGTGTTGTGTAGATCGCGAAATCAGTAACTCGCGAGTCCAGGCGTACGCACGAGTATGGGCGGTAATTCAGACAGGGCATGTAGAGCGCCAGTGGGGTACTCTGCACCTTTGACAAATGTTGAACTTGGAACAGGTAAGAATGTAACAGTGGCGACAAGGTTTCCAACTCGGGTGTGCGCGCGCGCGAAACGTAAACAAGCTATTGCAATGGCGATGTTGCCAGCTTTTGGCGAGTTCATTCCAGGGCGAGACGTATGGCAATTGTACTCGGAACGACTCCAGTACTATTTCGTGGCCAACAAAATCAAAGATAGTGAGGAAAAACTGGCAATATTTTTTACGATATGAGTTGTACAACTTGGTGACTTCGTTGGTGGCTCCGAAATCTACAACCGAAGTGGCACTCACGGATATTTTGGCTACACTCACACGGCATTTCGAGCCCAAGCCCAGCGAGATAGTGGAGTCTTTTAAATTCCACAACAGGAACCAACACGAAGCGGATTATGTGGCAGAACTGTGGCGACCGAGCATCCATTGCAATGTTACCGACCTCAACAGGATGTAGCGCGACAGGGTCGTGTGTGGCATTTGCGAGACAGCCTTCCAGCGTATGCTTCTAACGAAGGATACGTTGACGTTCAATGACGCAGTGGAGTTGGCACGTGTAACAGAAGCAACAGGCCGAAATGTAAACGACCTGCAAACACAGATAGGGCAGTCCTGAAGGTAGGGCACACCAAATACAGCAAAAAGTATCTCCCAAATGTTGCGTAGTCAGGTTAGGGACGACCATACTCAGAGTGAGGTTAGACCCCAACAACTTTTCGCAGAGGACAGGCCAGGGTGTTGGCAGTGCAACGGGGAGCACATCCCTACCAAATGTCGTCATGTCAGACAGTATGCAACTTTTGTGGCAATTTAGGACATCTGGAAAGGGCATGTATATCTAAAAAGAAACTAGGTAAAATAGAGAAGGGTAGGGGGAGAGTACAGAAGTAGACTGGCAGTACCTGGAAACAGAACAGCAGAAAGGGTGAAAACTACAATTTAATGAATCGTTCCGACTCGGAAGAAGGGGATGAGTCAACAGTATGTTTCAGACGATGGCTGTGAAATGTAAGAGTGAACCACCTATTGTCCTAGAAGTCTGGTTGGATGGGCATAAACACCCCATGGCATGAAGATATATACAGGTGCGAGCTTCTCAAATAGCTATGAGACGTACAAGGATGTATGGCCAGATTTACCAGTGCTAGCAGATGCAAACCTCGTACTACACACTTGGTCACAGGAAAGATTGGGAATCAGGGGGAATTTGGAAGTACTGGTCCAGATGAAAACAAGCCAAAGCAAACTACAGATTTTAGTGGCAGATGGTAAGGGCCCGAGTTTGGTTGGTAAAAATTGGCTTCAACCGTTAGGTATCAAAGTGGAAGGAATTTGTCACCCAACCCAAGAACTACCTCGGTTGTGCAGCAACATGAATAGGTGTTCAACAGTGTGGAACTTTAAAAGTATGTGGGTCCCTCAGTGACTATGGAACTGGAAGCAGACACCAAGCCAATTTTCCAGAAGAGTTGTGGGGTGCCATTCGCATTACGGGACTCTGTAAGTACAGAAATTGATAAGCTAGTCGACCAAGGAGTCTATGAAACGGTGGAATTTTCAGCTTAGGCAACCCCAATTGTGGCCATCAGGAAGGCTAATGGTGCAATATGGCTCTGCGGTGACTACAAAGTGGCAGTTGACAGAGTTTGCAAAAACAACATCTATCCCTTACTGACAAAGAATGAAGCCTTTGCTAGCCTGGCAGGGGGGGGGGGGGGCAGTTTTTACAAAACTGGACTTAGTGGATGCCTACTTGCAGGTGTTGGTGGATGATGAGGCAGCGGGAATTCTGACAGTGAATACGATGAAAGGCCTATTTCGAGTGCGGCATCTACCGTTTGAGTTAAGCGGCTGCCCAGCTATCTTCCAACGGCTTATGAAAACATTTCTTGCTGGGATCCCAGGTATTGTGGCTTTACTGGATGACATTTTGGTCACTGGGAATGATACCCAGGAACATTGAAGTAGAGTACACGAGGTATTGGCCAGAATAAATACAGCAGGATTGCAGCTCAAGAAGGCAAAGTGCGTCTTCGCAGCTGAATCTATAATATTCTTGGGGTACAGAATTGATAGGGCCGGAGTCCACCCTACAGATGCAAAAGTGGAAGCGATTCAGAAAGCACCGATTCCGAGGAATAAAAAGGAACTGCAAGTATTTCTAGGTCTGTTGAACTTCTACGAGAGGTTTCTGGCAAACAAAGTGGCAGCCTTGGAACCGTTACATCGGCTGCAGGACAAGGGGGCAGAGTGGGATTGGACACAGACACATTCTGTTGCATTTCGTAAAGCAAAAGAACTCTTACAGTCCAAGCAAGTGCTTGCGCACTATGATCTGAATAGACCCCTCATGTTAACATGTGATGCGTCTGAATATGGGGTAGGTGCACTATTAGGACACACTAGAGAGGATGGCATTGAAGCTCCTGTGGCTTTCGGATCGCACACCATTCAGCAACACGAGCAGAATTACTCTCAGCTAGACAAGAAAGCACTGGCAGTTATGTTTGGTGTAACCAAATTCAGACAATATGTAACAGCCCTACCTGTTGTGATCGTAACTGACCACAAGCCATTGTTACGATTACTCGATCCCAAGAGACAAACACCAGACATCCTATCTCCACGCCTATTGCGATGGAGCCTGTGGCTCTCGATGTTTGGGTACCAAATTGTTTACAAGCCGGGAGCCAAGATAAGTCATGCAGATGCGCTCAGCAGACTGCCCCTATCAACAGAGAACGTGCTGGTACCGACAGTAGGCGATGTGCTCATGAAAGAATATATGCCCAACCTGCCAACTGACGCAGGTACGCTAGCCCAGCTCACATTGTCTGACCTGTTTCTGTGCCAAGTACAACAACACACGTACCAGGGATGGCAGGAAGACATTAAGGGCCTGGAGGAATTACAACCATACTGGGACAGAAGAGAAGAATTATCCCTACAGAAAGGCTGCATACTGTGGTGCAAAAGAGTGGTCATTCCCAAAGCACAGAGGAAGGAACTATTGGAATTGCTGCATGCGGCATATGATGGCATTGTGAAATCCAAAATGATAGCCTGTGGTTATATGTGGTGGCCAGGAATGGCCAGGGACATCGAGCTGATGGTGCGATAGTGCCCGGAATGCCAGCAGCAACGAGCCAACCCACCCAAGGTGAAGGAGGTAAATTGGCCAGTGGTAACGGAGCCTTGGGTAAAGTTACATATTGACTTCATGGGACCATTTGAAGGACAGGTCTTCCTCATTGTCGTGGATGCTCACTCAAAATGGCCAGAAGTGAAGAAAATGTGTGGCATGTCATCAAGAGAAGTTGTTCAGGCAATGTGAGAGATTTTTAGTTGCCATGGGATACCTCGCTACTTGGTCTCAGACAATGGAACAGCATTTGTGTCCTGGGAAATGGGGGAGTTTTTGAAGAAAAATGGAGTGTCCCTTATAAGAGCACCACCGTTCCACCCAGCCACAAATGGACAAGCTGAGTGCATGGTGCAAACATGGTCGTAGAAGACTGGCAGATGCGAGTGGCAAGAATGCTGTTGGCTCTGCGCACAACACAGACTGGAGACTCGACAAAAACCCCAGCAGGACTCCTTATGGGGCGACTATTAAGAACGGCACTTGACCAAATATGCCCTTACACCAACGTGGAGTGGAAGGAGCCCTTAGACATGAATAGCAAAACAATTTGACACCTGGCAGTGGGGTAGCAGGTGCTTCTCCGTGTTTACAGAGGTGCACAGAAACGGGCCAGTAACCTACACAGTCGAGGACGGAGATGGCCACACATACATGCGTCATGTGGACCAGCTGCTCAGCAGGGAATCAACACAACCACATATGGTAAGGCTGGTCGACCAGAGGAAGAGTTTTGGGAGGACTGATGGCAGTCGGTTGCCAGACCATAGAGGAGCTAGGACCAGTCAGGGTTACACAGGTCAACACCATCCCAGGCCAAATGATGGCCCATCGCAGCAGCGACCCACAGCCCAGGGCGCAAAGGGAACACTGGCAGTTAGGTGGACAGCCACCAGCCCGGGCATCGACACCAGACCAGCACAGCCACCCCTTCAGAGGATTTGAGCAACCTCAGAGGCCAGACCCAGCACAAGGATTGCATATTGAATTGGACGACCTGCAGCAAACAAGACGATCGAGCCGGGTGAGGAAACTGCCCTCCCGGCTTCAAGATTACGTGCTGTAAGCTTAAAGAGGGAGGTGTCCTGTGGTAGGTGCTGTGTAAATACAGGTAAACCTCGCTGTAACGAGTATGGCCTATAACGAGACATTCACTATTACGAGAATTTTAAAATGTACCAACACGCCGTATACGAAAAACAAGGTTAAAATATTTATTTACAACGAGTGAACTTCAATGATATCGTTCGCTATAACAATAGGCCGGTAGCGATACACAACCGATACCTCGCGCATTCTTGCTGCAATATATCACATTCTGCGATTTTTAAAGCTTCGGGCGTGGCCACATAACTCGACAGATACGCACGCGCATGTGCCGCATCACAGCGCGACAGGTACGAGAGAGAGAGATGCTCCCTCTCTCTCGTCGTGCTGTAATGCGCGCATGCGCATATGTGCCGAGTTTTGTACAAGATCCTGCCAAATGCCGATCGTAGTGTCGTGTTGCTTTTGGATAGGTTAATGCTGTATTTATTTTGGATAAATTACTTCGCTATTTAGTCTAGTTTTTGAAATGGCAAACGTAAGTTACTTGATATTGCTACGAAATTAAAAATTATTACCGAGAGCGAAGCGGGGAATGTCAGCAAAAGTGAGATAGGCAGACGATACAATCTGCAGTCCTCTACACTGTTCACGATCCTTAAAAATGACAAAATAAAGACTGCTGTTCTGCAGCAAAATGTGCCGACTAGTAGTAAAAAATTACGTGCTGCAGACCATTCTGATTTAGAGGAAGTGTTGCTAGAATGGTTTAACCAAAAACGTTCTTCAGGTGTACCAATAAATGGGCCGATGCTCAAAGCCAAAGCATCAGAGCTCTCTTTTCGAATTGAAATTGAAGATTTTAAGTGTAGTGAGGGCTGATAAGCAGCGAGCGCTCCTGTTTTTTGTAAACCTTAACAGGATTGTAAGGTTATTTTTTCCATTACTCTTTTATATTGTATTAATTTTAGAAAACAGTATTTTGTAGCACGATTTACTGTGCAACATTTCAGATGTACCCACACTATTGCCGTAGCTTTCAAAACTGTCACTACCATAACCGTTTATGGGCAGTCTGTGAACGGCGGCACACAGTCTAGGCCATGGCACAGCTTTATAGGTCATTGTAACGTACGCTAGCTGCTGCTGGCATCGTGATAGTTACATGTCACGTAGCTGGCTGCTGGAGTGCGACATGGACAATGAGTGCATGCGTGGGTTGGTTGTAGCAGCTGCGACCTTGAGCCAAGCGTGTTGCAATGCGTAGTCGCAGCAGTGTTGTCAAGCGTGGCTACAGACTAGCGGCCTACACTACAGCAGTTGCGACGCACGCACATCATACACACGCACTAGTTTGTTATTTTTACGCGGTGGAAGTAAACACGAGCGGCGGACTTTTGTGATGGGAATGTCAAAGTACCGTAATTATACATCAGGTGTTTAATCCAATCTTATGACATTTTCATTTTGCCGCCCAGTTTGGTAACAGAGTCGCGTGCTTGGCATTTGGAGTAAATTGAAAGTTAGTGCAGCCTGGAGAAAGATGTATACTGAATTAAACACTATAACATCGAAAGCATTGTGTACAATTTAGTTGGTACAGGTAAGTGGAGTTATACTTTAAAGTTTGATTAATTTTTTTCCTGCATCTCTAGGTATATATTTTTTCTCAGTTGTAGGTCCCACCTGTTGATCTTCAGATAATTTTATTTAATAAAATGTGCAACTATTTCGAGATAAAATACGGCTTTCCTCTGTATTTATTTGGAGTATACAGTAGTAACAAAAGATTGCCAGGATGTACACTAGGGAAAATACATGTACTTAAAGAAATATCTGACTTTTTTTGTTTTACTATATTTGGCTATAGCGAGAATTTTTTGAGCCATTTAGAGGTCTCGTTATAATGAGGTTTACCTGTAGTTATGTGTACAGAGTGACATGGAAGTGTGGTGTGTAAATACCTAGTTAAGTGTATATAACGACAGGCAATGATGGTTGCTAGGATTGGCAGGACTGACTGGAGAGACAGGCTGCAAGATGGCAAGTGTTGTGTAGATCGCACAATCAGTAACTCGCGAGTCCAGACGTACGTACGAGTATGGGCGATAATTAAAACAAGCACGTAGAGCACCAGTGGGTACTCGACGCCTTCGACAAATGTTGGACTTGGAACAGGTAAGAACGTAACATGAACAACATCCATACAATTTCACTCCATTTTGTTAATGGTTTTATCTACTGATAAAACTTTTTTAAAACCCTTTTTGGTGTATTTTGTCTGCTGATAACAGAGACCAGGGAAACTGTCCATCAGGTTCATCCACAAGACATTCGAGAAACCACACATAATTTATGAGATGCATGAAAATTGTACCGTTTGAATGCCTCTACTGGATACGAGTTGCCATGGTCTATGTTAAGGTCCCATCCCAGCATTCACCTGAAACAATAAAATTGTGCCCTACCCAGACTAGCCTCGTAACTTCCCATAATTACCTCAACATGTCAACAGATTTAGAAGAAGAAAGGTTAACATGAAGGATGTTAAAGTACTGGAGTAAGTGACCACAAGACTGGAGAAGAGATGAGAGGAGCAAGTAATAGAGGGAATAAGGACAGATGAATAGTGTTATGCTGGAAGCAATTTCCAGAACTAAGCCCAACTACAGGCTGTAAACAGTTAACAATTACAGTTGTCTTTTACAGAAAATATTTTTTTCATCAACAAGAAATGATAAGCAAGATTGTAGACACCAATTTGAACTGCAAGATTGATGAAAGCAGTCTGAAAGAGTGGACTTGTAGTGAAGCAAACAAACCATGTGCGTACGGTGAACTGCATTCTTGTAAACACAATCCAAACTAATATAAATTATGTGACTGCAATATGTCCTTTGAGCTGCAGAGGTAAGCGGACAGTCATGCACACATGTTCCCGCTGTGGACAGACAGCCTACAGTTCAATAATTCCTGGAACCTTCTTTTGGTTCTCATTACCCTTTGTGTACCAGAATATTCCATGGCAGCCAAGTTAGGATACAGGCCTATCCAACTGTTATATAGAGTGATGTGAAAATAGTTTGGAAAAAACCTATGTATGTACAGTATATAAAACAAAGGGAATAATTATGTATCAGTTGCAATCATCTGCAATGAGATGATACCAATACCACATCAATTATGGTGATTATCATTTCCATAAAATCTTTGAATTTAAAGATGTTCTCTCGATCTTGTCCTAACATCCTAACAGGCCACAACACACAGTTTGACAATGGATATCTTACTGAAGAAATATGGAAATTCTGTGATTCTTTAAAAAATTTAGGCTTAACTGCTATTTTTGTCAGAGACTTGCAGTAGAAGCCAATTGGTCCTATAATCAATAGTTGACACCACAGGAGATTTAACACATACAGAGACAGTTGTGATAAAGAAGTTGTCTCAGAAGGTTAAATATCTGTACTGACCAAGCTCAGTGCATGTTCACAACATACTGTATCTCACAGCTCTACGCCAAAATTGATGATAATACAGCCTTAGAAACAATACATTTTACCCCGCAGATTAATATATATAAAAAAAATAAACATGTAAAGTAACATGGTTCATACTCTCTTGGTAGAATGAAAAATAAGGACTTCTAAGGAGTTTTCTAAATTTTTTTAAGGACTGAAAAACGTTTTAAAACATAAATAAAACTTAATGGGCGAAAAAAAAAATTGTAAAATTACCGCGCAAGCACGCGCACACACACACACACACACACAGAGAGATACATTACGTTAAACAAATATTAGTCTGACAGCGCTGGTAACAGTTAATACACTGTGCAGTGTCGATTGTTAAAGTTTTGTCCAATTCACATACGGTACACAAATAAACTAATTTTGTACCGGACACCAAAACCTTTGTCGATAAGTAAGAGATCCAAAGTTATTAGGTACTGCATGCCATGAATATTGGTGAACTCTAGCATGTTTATCAATGCATGATGCAATGCATAATAAACCAAAACATGTGAAAGTCAAATACATTTTGCAATCATTTACTGTAATATCAACACTACGTATGAATGCTGTATTTACTCCAGTATATTACACCCTCAGGTACCTTACACACACAATATTTTCACATATGAATCCATAGTAAAAATATTTTTCTGAAGCATAAAAAATAGTTCTTTGCTTCTTTGTCTTGGGAGAATGAAAAAGGCTCCGTGTGTCTGAAGAAGAAAAAAAATTCTCAATTATCTTATGTAACCCCTGTTTTGAACCTAAAAAGTCATAATAAAAAGTCTGTAGCAAGTTACGCGAGTAAATACAGCACTAAAAATGCAAGTTTGAAAGAAAAGTTAAAAATAAAGACTTTTAAATACTAATCTAATAAAATAAGGGCTTTTAAGGGTCCTTAAAATGAATGTTGACAATTGAGGACTTCTCGGGTCACATCTGCACGACACAAAAACTTTGTGACTAATCAAAATCCGTTCATATGGGGATTATTCATTTGAGTTTCGGACTTAGATAAAAAATAAGTAGTTTCTCCCCTACTTATCTTGGCATTCAAACATTTCTTACCAATTTTTGTTCCGCACTGAAACATTGCTATTGATCTTATTTTTCAGCATACGTTCAAGAAGTGAACTAGGACAGAATTAACAAATTAGATATTTTTTTTTAGCTTTCATATATAAAAAAAAAAGATATAGTATTTACCTATGTACCAACTGCTCCCTTGCAAGACCTGCACACCACATTTCCAACATTTGTACTCTCAAGAAGTTTTTTCCCCCACCATACAGTTACAACTTAATTATCTTTTATCCAAGATTGTAATTTAATAGAATTAAATATTACATTAATACAATATGTAGATGACGTTTTAAGAATTCAGTTATGTCCTAAATAGTGCTCAGCATCATTTAACGTGTTGGAAAAGAAATAGCGACTGTGACAGGTCAAGGCTAGCTGACACACTTCTGCACTATGCTCTGCAGAGGCAGCAACGTGAAGTGCACTTGTCAGCAGTTGTCCGTATTTTGAGAGCAAGCTCTACTGTGATGCATTCTAGCGGAGCAATGAATCACTATCTCAGTCTTGGTTCTCTGCACTGCCACACACCATGCTACGAGTGCATAAATGCTTGCTGATTGGACTGTGTGAGTGAGACAAAGGATCTAGGTGCTGGCTGGATACTGCTCTGCACATCTCGGCAGGGCGGCAGCTGCCAATGCCCGGCCACAACCTTTACCTTGACTGATGGTAATGCTAACATTGTACATTTACTGCTTACAATCTACACTTTGATATTATATGGCTTGATATTTATATTTCCATTATAATAAACCCTTCTACCAGTCTTTACTGTACTGAAAACTCAACTTTTCCAGGTCCTTTATTCAAAAACCTTGATTTTTGTGTATGACCTTCACCCTGAATTTTCATTTTATTTTTGAGAAAAAAATATGCCGGTGGTACATTAGTAAATACGGTAATTATGACTTCCTAGTTCATTTTTTATACGTACCTTTACTGAAAGGTAAGATAAATACAGCTATGCTTCCATTGTGATACTTTTGGAATTTTTTTTTCGTGAAACAAAATTAGGCAAGGTCACTTGGTTTTAGTAGTGTGCAAAAAAACCTTAAAATGCAAATTTTGACATTACGAGTTATTACGCAAAAATATGAGATAAAATAAAGTTCATAAGAGCTAAACTTAGTCTTAGTCTATGTCTAATAAAAAAAAAATCTTATACAAAAATAAAAATTTGTGTTGAAAATTGATGAAGGCCGAAGGAAATATGTACACTGAAACAGTAATGAAATAAAAAAATCCGTACTCTAGTTTTGGTAGTAAACTTAGTTGCCAATAACAAAATGAACATTTCTTGGGTTTTTGAATAGTCGTGTGTTTATAAAATGTTATTAAACACAAACGTTAATCTGTGTAAAAGTCATTCCATTATCAGCTTGCCAACTCAGTAACTGCACATTTTTAATACGTACATACTACAATTTTATGCAAACTTTTATTTCCTCATCACATAAAAGTCAAGGAGTTCTGTTTAACGATGGATAACAATTTTTTTAAATACTATTTTTTATTACTGTTTCCATTTCATGCAAATACTGTACTGCAGAATTTTTTTTTAAATTTTTGTGTCCTTAAAAATCTGTAAATTTTATTATTGGGGGGAAAATTTTGACTTATGGGTGCTGTGTAACATGCTTCGATTGTTGCAGTGTGTTCATAAATACATTTTTTTGGACGAAACTACTCCACATGTACCCATTGTGCAAAATAACACTTTGGATAAGGATGGAATGTCATTATTAAGACACCAAGCACATTAACAAAAATGTTGGTTACCTTCCAACATACTATCTAAAAAGGCCAGACTGTCGTACTTAAATATGTACTAACCGGATGGATGTGAAATTCAGAAATGTGCACTGAACTTTGCGACAGACTTTCCATCAATAATGCGGTAACAAGTCATGAGGTGGTGCAACTCGTAGTGTGTTTCAACCGGTGCAGACGCATGAATAAAGCTACAAAATTTTAAGAGAGCCTGCGACAGCAATACATCAAGACACCGTACTGTAGTTGGAAACATCACAATTTGTAACTGAATGTCGATTTTTTCGCATACATACAATTATATGGGTCAAGTATGAAACCCTTAATACAAAATACATTTAAGAAACTCTTGCAGTTATATATCAACATTAGTAGGCAACACAAACAATTTAGGGTATTTTATTGTTATCATAGTACAGTGGATTCTCTATCCACCGTTTCTCATGGGACTGACAAAAAATTTCAATACTTGAGGGATTCCAGTGGATGTGGTCTTAAAATGCTGTAAAATAAATTAATCGACCCCAGAATGTGTTCCATGGATGCAGGTATTTCAATACATAGAGAATCCACTGTAATAGGTATTAAAAAAACTACCAATTAATGAAGTGTTGCAGTGTTACACCTCATTCTGTTATCAATAATTTGCCTGTTGGTTTACGTAAATTTTTAAAAATATATATCATTTCTATCTACAAAGTTAATTCCCAAGAATCTATAATAAAAAAACAGTACCTTTCATAAAGTAGTACATAGTTAATATGAACAAAAACAGTGTGCTGACCTAATCTTTATAATTTAAAACATCACTTATGATTGCAAAACAACATTTTTGTATATATATTGATGTTACAGCAACATGGTGGATATTTGGTAACCTACGATTCGGTACATACAGTATTTAAAATTTAGTACGTTACACTACGTGCTATAGAAAAATATTAAATTACCAAGTAAGTGATCACTTTCGTCTGCTAAACCGGATCAGGTGACCTGTATACTGAGAGTGCCGACTGAAATACAATCTCTGATACATTCCACTCTCAATGCTCAGCGAGGTTCACTGTTTAGGATTTCACAGCAGTATTCCAGTTCTTCAGGCCAGCTAAGTTGCTCTTTTACAACAAATGCACTACAAATAATAAAGCTGTAAAAATGTGCTTTAAAACTAGTAACATTTTCCGCAACCACGAAGCAAGTTCGGCAATGCTCACCGGATGAGGGACCAGCCGTAATGCACTACTATTTTCACAATCTTTATTGCTGGCTACGCAAAGCAAGAAAATACAGCCACCAAACTGGATACAAACTACTGTACCACAATCAACATACAGTATTTAACCAAATACAAGACTACCTTGATTCCAAAACGACCACCAGCTTGTCATAATAAAACCAATTCGTGCACTTGTTTTACAACTTTGTCACTAACTTTAATGTTATTTTTCAATGCAGCTAACGAGACACAATCTTAACAGAAAACGAAGGTGCAGGAAATGACTATACAGCAAAGTGTACAGAATGCAAGACATGCCACACATTCAAAAACAAATTCTGGACTTTTTTGTATACTGCTAGTTGTACAAATTATTTTTAAGGAATGAAGTTCTGAAAGCGAGATACGGTATGTTCAACAAACACAAGCATGGAAATATGGTAACAAGACAACAACACTGATTGTTAATTTAATTTTAAAGACGATGTTACAAAAATTAAATAAATACATTTACTAGTTATAATTCGGTGTTAGAATGTGCTGCATTCTTACAAAAATAGACGGTTTGTCATTTAAATATGCTGTTCTTTTAAATCTTCATGATATTTTCCTATGGTTAAATCAGATGTTTCTGGTCACACGGGCAGTGATGGCCACGTGAATCCAGTATTTGTCCTGATAAGCGCTGGATTTTTTTTAGCTTTGCTTCGTGAATGAAAGAAACTTAAATAGTGATATCATGTTAATTACTTTTATTCTTCCACTGTATTTAGTATTCAACTTACCACGGGATGCAAGTTTTTTCTTTTCATTGTCTACTGTTCAGAACTGATTTCGAGTACAACTTTTGGAGCTTTTCTTTATGGACCAAAGAAATGAATAATAAATACCGGTATGATATCAATGGCATTTGTTCATTTGTATCTACATGTAGTGTTAATAACCTGAGGGTAAAATATTTGCTGTTTTAAAAATTTTCACCCTAAAATATATTACGTAGGAATGCAAGGCGAAGTATGAATTTCAGGCATATTTTGAGGAACAAAAACATTGCCTTGTATTCAGACAAATACAGTGCACATGAAGAGCTAAAATACATAAATTCAAATGTGTTATTGTACCCAGTCAAAATCAATTTTCATTCAATACTGCACCCATGGCCAACTGCCCAAGATATAATGAATAATAAGCTGAGATTGGAAAAAGAATGGATTCTCTTTTATTTTTTTACAAAGTATGTTCTGATAACAATAAAAAAAGGTTTCTTTCCATTACATAGACTTCAGAATTTCATGCTAACTTCACCCATGATGGATTCGGATCCACACAAACAGTTGCGACCACCACAAAGCTCTACAGGTACAGTACACACTGTGTCTGGAAGTTCGACCCAAACAGAATTAGCATACAACTTCACACTTCATGTGCTAGCATTAGACTCTGTACCAATAACATGATAAACACTGGAATATTGCACAAAAAGGTATAAACATTCATAGAGGTTATACACTATCAAAAATACACCACATGACCACAATGCTGTGCTGATGTACAAAATAAAAAATTAACTTCACAAATCTTTGGTTTCTCAAATGTTAAAATAAACATATGCAAGTGACAGTATACAATTCATTAAAATACAATCAGAGTTAAAATTTTTTGAGATGAGTGCAACAACACATATTTATAGATTCCTCTGAGTCTACGTACACTATTTACATCAAGTTTTACAACAGAGTGACGCTCAAGATACACATCTTGGTAAACGGACAACGGAGAAACTCACAGAGTAAATTTTTAGATTTGTTGAGGTTATTGTTTTAATGTCAAAGTAAACATACAATTAATATAAGGAAAACTTACTAAATTATATTTATTTGAAAAGAGACCAATTGAAGTTGTTCTTAATGCACCAAGAAAATCTCAACTGAATTATCATTTTTCCCAAAGCAGACAAACTTTGATTTAGCAAGTTTCTCCACCAAGCTCATATCACTGATGTACCAGTGGCCAAATTGTAGCTGCAAATTTTGCAGAATCAGTGGAAAGATGCACTACAAAGAACACCATCCATGCAAAATGTACGGATCTTGTAGCATGGAAATCAACTGCACAGTTTCATTAGAGCATTTTTCGGCTTGTGTTGTACCAAAGGCAGCACAAAAACTTTTTGCACATATAGTTTACTGTCAGTACAAAAAGAAACAACAAATGAACATGTGCAAATGTAAAATCAAAATTTTGTGCATTAGGGAAAAAAATTGCTTACCTACAATACACAAAAGTTTACTGCAAAAAACAACCACGCACAGTAAAATACCATGTTAAGAAGTTCTTACTTAAAGCAGCTGCTTGCACTTTGTTGAAAAATCTATTTCTTAAATGAAATTGATCTACAAGCACCCAATGTGCTAATTTATGAAAAGAAAATACGCTTCATAATTAAGTTTTCTTGTTTAGATGGGTTCAGAAATATTGCACCATGTCTACTTACACGAACAAATTTGACTGTTAAAATTGTTGGCCTGGACGTTAAACAAAAATTGTTCAGTTTCTTTAAAACATCTGTAAATGAGTCACGTACCATGTCCATGAGCTTGAAATTTGTTGCAGTGTGTTCACAAATAAGTTTTTCTTAGCAAAACTGTTCCACATGTGCCCATTGTCAACGTACGAAAAAACACTTCAAATGATCACATAAAGGTAGTTTCAAAGCATCACGTTAATTACGAGAAACATTTCAGAGCCCCTCGAAATTGATAAAATCAGCTTTTTCAGCCTGTTATATCAGAAAAACTACTCACGGGAAACTACCGGTACTCTAGAAACATGCAACAGATTGTATGTAAAACTTTCTAGGGGGGAGGGGGGGAGGGAAGCATCGCCACTGAAAGTGTCCATCAGGCGAGTGCTCTATGGAATCATTCCACATCGTTTCAGTGCCTTGCGATAAGAGGCGATACCGTGCAAGATAAGCGTGTCAATATCACAAAAACACAGCCAGTAGGCGGGCGCCTCAACAAAGCATCACTGCATTCCCAACTTTATGTTTTATGTGAAATTTTGCTCCTACTGTTAAAGGAGATTTGTGTCCACTATGTTAGACTTATCAATTTATGTATAGCCAAGTACCATTTCAAGAGTTTTTATTACAATAGGTTTTCCTCGAAACACTGCATAAATATTACCTTATTGCAGTTTATAAACATATTAAAAGTTCACTGCCTTTGTTAACTGAAATATAGTAACCAGTAGGAGCAAGTAAGTAATTTTTTTCCCTGCAGATCACTACAGAACTTGTATACTAGACTGTTCATGGTAATGTGAACACTTTTTTTTAAAGAGTGTACTTGGGGAATAATAAATGAAAATTTGTCTCACATAAGAATTTCTTTTTTTGACAGTTCTGAAGACAATCACAAAATCAAATTGCTACAGGAAAATATTTTTAATTTTGATGTACTGCACAATTTGAACATAATTTTTTTTTGCAAGAACAAGAATAAAATTAATATTGTAATGTGCAATTTATGTAGCATGAATTGGTACTCTAAGGTCATCACACCTACAGCCAACCTGTAAGTAGCCTTCTTTTCATATATTTTTTTAAATTCATAATTATTAATTGAATACTGTGAGAGGTAAGACAATTAGTAACTTCAAATTTGTATAATTTTCTCGTTTACCTTGTTGCATGTTCTTGCAAAATGAAATGGCTGTATTGTAACAAATGGTTTTTATGTATTTGTTATTAGGAGTCAACCCAAGACAAAATAAGATGATGCAGTAAGCCATGTCTAAAATGCTGTTTGAATTTTTTAATAATGACACACTGTACAACGGGGTCACGTTTGAATGTGTAAATCATGCCGAATGATGCTGCTGGTATGCTGTTTTCTCAGGGATCTTTCGTTCAACCCACCCCTTCATTCGGGCACTGCCTCATACTCACCGCATGTGAACCCTCACCAGCGCTATAAACCTCTATGTTGAGCCGTAACACATCTCTCACTCACTCACTCACTCACACTGTACAAAACAGAAAACAGTACTTTAACTATAATTGACATTCAAAGTGTAATATTTTGAGAAGCCTATAATATACTTTACTGTATTTACTCATGTAAACTGCACACTTTTATTTCAAAACTGATAAAAATTCAGGGGTGCATGCAACGCAAAAAAAATAGAGAAAAAAAAAAGAAGAGCAGAAAAAAGGCTGGCGGCAGGGGGAAGAGGTGCAGTTGTAGTCGTAAACTGCGGAGTCTCACGAGTGGGAGGCAGAGACAGACAGAGAATTTTTCTCAGGGCCCGGATTTCGCGCATCATTACTCCTCTACCTTTATTTATCTCCCCTCCCCCCCCCTTGTTCTGCTGTAACTGTCACTGCTAAAACCCTAAATTTTTGTTTGTCCTTATCGGCATTTCTTTTCAAAATGTTACTCAGTGTTTATACAATACCCGGGTAAAGAACTTGTCTGATGATGGCCAGAAGTTGACTAACTTTTAAGTTTGAACTGTCGGTTACAAAGTATGCTGCTCGGCAATTTGATGTGGCATAAACAAAAGTTCGTGGGTGGCGGGTGGAAGCAATATGAGAAGTTAATTTTGATGTCTCGTGATCAGCTACCCTTCCACGGGAAAGGAAGGAAGAAAAAGGTCGACACTGTTCTTTTTTTTTTTTTTTTTTTCGGGAGAGAAGTGAAGTGTCACGTAGATAAAAAATGCAAGCTGCTGTCCAGGCATGTTGTTATCTTCTTATCTCTAAGACATGCTGGAAGAGAGAGAGAGAGAGAGAGAGAGAGAGAGAGAGGGTGTGTGTGTGTGGTGAAGACGCTCTCCCATGCAATTACACACAGGCAGGATACATTGGCAAGTAGCAAGTGACCTTGGCAGACTATTTATAGATAGCTATGGAGAAGGGAGGGACAAGCCTTACTCTCATGTCTCTCCTCAGCCTGATCAGAGTGAATGTTGTCTTTTATCTTTTTTTTTTGTTGTCAGCCACGTTTCCTTCCTTCTCCCCTTTCCAGGCTATTCCATTGCTTCACTATCTCGTCTCGTAATGCCGTGATTTTTTTTACATACTAGCAACACACTTACATTTTTTCCCCTTGACCTTGTTGCAAAAATTGTGGTGCGCACTATACACGAGCGTATGCTACACACGAGGGCATATTTATATAAGGTATTTTGCGGAACAATTTTTTTTAGTGTGTGGCAGAAGTTCTCAATCTATTCACGTGGGACTATTAGTTTATTATTTGATTTGAAAGAACAGTTGGCGGAAACTATTTTATTGCTAGAGGTGGACAGAAACGATGTAACAATTGTTATGCAAAATTTTGTGGACAGAATTGATGTAACAATTTTAATACAAAAATTGGTTAGAAAATGTATCCTAATAATAGTACTCATAACTAATCTAAAATTCTAAACCAATGACAACTGCATTATATTCTTGTAGTAACTACAATTTAAAAAGTGTAAAGACTAAATCACATTTCTTCCATAACACATCAATAGCAACACAATACGATCAAAACCTACCGGTTGTACAGTATTTTTATCAATATCGAAGATTTTGCATGACTAGGTTATTATGGGAATTTTTCCAAAAAGTGCCACTTTCAAGTTACTGGTAGTATCATTTACGTAGTAAACTAAAGAATGAATGATCATTTATTTCTGTTAAGAATACTTTGCCGTCACATACGTACATGTTATTGTTACAATCATGATAAAACGTAACTACTTCCAGACTCTGCGCACAAAATTGAAGGGCAGCAGAACAATTGAATGGCGATTGATAGAAACAAAGACAGCCATTCTTTGCAGTGCCTACACACGAGATGTTTCATTGGACGTTAGCTTAGCAGGACAGCCATATAAAAATGTGTGTTTACATTTTAAAATTTATAATTTGTTGTATCAAGTTTTCAAGTGTTAGCTAAATAACCCCTTAACTTTATTTTAAATATTGCTGCAGCCAATGATTTTTAAACTGTACTGTTTTTCACTTCCAATATTTTTAATATGTTGCGACCAACAATCAATGTCAGTGTTTCACCGTGCTAGCAATATAAATTAATCATTAAGTGGAGTGGACAAACACTGAAATGGTACCAGTAAATAGTTAACTCCAAGCTATCTGTGACTGTACATAATGAATCTAAAATTTATGTAGTATTTTATGTTAAAATTTAAATGAGTTAATATATATAATTCAGTGACAAATGTTATCTGTTCTGTCCTTTTGCTAGTCAACTCCCCTTCATAAAAATACAAAACACTGAAATCCCCAATTTAAAAACTAAATTACGAAATTATAAAATCACAATTTCCCACATCTATTTATTACATAATTTTAAAATAAAATTAGTATTGTACGTAGTTGTTTTGAGCAAGTTAGACAAAACTATAATTTTTTTCTTTCTTTGTTTCAATAAGCAATGTATATTTTGTTTCATGTAGTGTAAATAATTTGTATTTTAATCCATTACCGCGTGGCATCAGCAGATGGCGGAAAGATACACAGATGTGGAGCAAGTAGGTCGGAGTAGACAGTAAATGTAGAGTGTTGTGTTGCAACGGCGATGTGAGACGCACATAGCATGCAGAGGCTCCATGGGGAGCGAGTTTATCTGGAGAAGGAAAGGAGATTTAGGATGCTGCTGTAGCACTTCCAAAATTTGCAGACATGTGAGAGCAATTTTCTTCTTGTGTGACATTTCATCGTACATAAAAACAGTAAAGAAAGTTAACGATGAAACAGCCGAGATTGTTTCCTTTGTCAAGGAGCGATTTTTCTCGGGACGGCATGTAGATCCCACGAGCAAAATATTCAAGAACCCGCCATTACTAATGAGTTAGATGATGCACCACAGTACTGTAGGCAATCTGCAATTTCAGATGATCAGCAGCATCACAATGATTAGCATCAATCAACGGGAAAATAACTTTTTTAGGGGCGATACACATTTATTTTGAAAAGCAAACACATTATTGTTAAAAGTATGCAATTGAAGTGGATCTTCGACCATTATTTAGTTCAATATAAATCATAAACCTTGCCAGTAACCAATTCTTGCAGCCACAACGTCCATTTTGGGATGTTATTTGCAAGAGTGCCTCAATAAAGTTTATTGAAATACATACCAATATTTTTTAACAGTGACACATTTTGAATACCTAAATAGATACACTGGAAGCGGACATTTTATACCCTTTCTTTTGGCACAAAATTAAGCAAAAACGTCGCTTGCAATATATATTCTTGCAGTCACGACTGTTTTTGGAAGTAATTTGCAAGAATATCGCAATAAATTTTATCGAAAAAGTAATATATTTCAATAGAATGGCGTGTTAATAAACAACTTCGGAATGCCATGCTGCTACGCAATTTCTGTCTTGGTGATCTTGTTTTCGTCCACTTCCTGGATGATCTCGTACTTCTTCGTAAGTGTCAAGAATTTTCTCTTTCCAGTCATTTTGTTGAAACCAACAGTCCAAAATTAAAATCCAATAAAAATAGTGAGGCAGTCTAAAATCGTTCAAAAACACAAACTAAATGTTGCCAAATTAAAAAAAAAAAAAAAAATAGAAGCACGGGTCATCAACAAATTTCAAAACCACGAGAAGTCCACAAAACAGAGCATGGCTGAAAATCATAATACCACAGGCACAAAGAAGAACTACAGTATCCAAGGCCACAAGAAATCACAGTGGCAAAAAAGTTATGGCATGCACGTGATGAAAGAGGGGTGAGTGTACTGCCTCATTGGAGTGGTAGGCCAGGGGATGGAAAGAAGCAAGCAGGGCGCCGGCCAGTCTGGGGATGGGAAGGGACAGGTGGGCTGCCGGCTGGCTGTCGCATTGCGCAGGAGGAAGGGGCTGCTACGTGTGAATACTTTTAGAACAAACATGCAGTGTGCGGCAGTACAGTTTTCGAGAAAAGAACTGCAACCATTTGCGGCTGTAATAAATGCAACCCTTTTTTCTCATACAGTAAAACCCCGATTTAACGAAATGCCTTGGGACCCGAAAATATTTACTCTAAACCAATGTTTTGTTAAATACGACTTTATAATTTTTATCCTCCCCTTTTTCCCAATAAAAAGTTAAATCCTTGGGCATGTTTTGTCCGAAATGGAGGTAATTTTAAGAAAGTATGATAGCCCACAACAATGAAAAACAGCAGTTACTATCAACAGGTAAGGCACAACCATAAAATAAAATAATTCTACGAAAAAAAAAACTTTAAAAACTGTCCGTGGAACACTCGTCAAAGTGCGCGCCCGGGATGTTTTGGGCCGCCTGTCCGCACACGCCATCAACACGTGATAAGTGATGATAAACACCGCCGAGTTGTCTTTCTTTCCATCTCTCTCCCGCTACTTCAAGAAAATTTTCATAAAGTAAATAAATAATAATAAAAAAATAACTGAAGTAAAAATATGCAAAGTAACGGTAAAGTAATTAATAAATACACGCAGCAGTTGCCGTTGTAACTTACAGACCGCAGCGCTCGTGAAACAAACTGGTTGTTGCTCATTAAAATACTCAAACATTTGGTGAAGGTTTATTGAGCTACGTGACTTAACAAAAATGATCCTCTTGTTGTAACTGTCTAGGACATATAGTTTTCGTTCAAAACGCACTTAAAGTTCGGTGTAGTGAGCTGATTTTTGTATGTTATACAGTTAATGTCCACCGTTGCCTGTGCGCTGTGAACAACGGAACACACACGTCCGCAGTATTGCCTATGTCGTAGGCTTTCTAACGGTACACCTAACACTTAACAGAGTTTTGAACGAAAACGATAGGTCCTAGACATTTGCAACAAGAGTATCATTTTTGTTACATAAGTTACACAGCTCAATAAACCGTTATCAAATGTTTGCATTTCCTGATGTTCCATAACTTATATGTAAATAGGGGGTGACTACCCTTGTTATTTTCACAAGTGTGGAAGGTCTTTACCAGAATTTGGTATGGATTAGAAGAGCCTAACAACATAAAGCTATTTTCAGAGTATTGTCCTTCCAAGTAATTTACTTTCGTATATTTTGTGAAAATATTGTTTCAAATGCAAACTTAAAAGGCTTATTTCATTGTAAATATTAATTTTAGATACAAAGTGTTCTGCATATTTTGTGCTTATAATTTACTGAGAAATCACCTTTCGCTGTTTGTTGGTCAAATTCAGCCCCACCCTGTACATGTATATATACATATACATACACACATATATACAGTAGAACCCTGTTATAATATTTCTGGATATAACACTTTCCTGCATATAACATCACTTTTCATTGGTCCCACCATTTTTCCATAAAGCATAATGCTTTAATTTCCTGCTTATAACAACACTGGTATTTTCATTTCCTGCATATAACGTCACTTTTTTCTCAGACATTAACCAAAACTCGGGTAAAATATTTCTTATCCGTATTATTTTTAATAATATAACTAAGCTGTAGACTACAAATATCTGTAAAAAAACAAATTAATGTCTGGGAAAGTATCTTAAGTGTACATTACAGTGATATTTAAGACTGTGATCCTAAAGATGACGATCATAAACCTACAGAAGACAAGTGGAAAAGCCTATATTATACACACAATGTATGTATTCATCATGTTTCTGATAGCACAGTAACTATAGTCTCATTTATTCTCATTATAGGCTTATCTGCTGTACATAAACTATCACATTTTGAGTTATTTTCATGTGGTATCCATTTGTTGATGTAAAAATATTGATTCCTGCTTATAACATTTTCCTGCATATAACACTTTTTTTTACAGGTCCCTTGAAAAACGTTATAACAGGGTTCTGCTGTATACATACAGTAAAACTCCCGGTAACAGCCACTTCTGTAAAGCGGACAGTTCCCAATACCGGACAAATGATCATTCCCCGGCAAAAAAATACAGGTTTTAATGTACATAAACGCTCTGAAAAACGGACAGTCTCAATAAAGGACACGGACATAAACAATGTGCTTCTGTTTGACATGATAGACACACAGGTGCAAATGTTTGTAAACAGTGCTGTTTTGTGTAAAACTGGTACTTCATTATTAACATACTTGCCTCTAAAACTTCAGTTCTTTAATTATTTACTTCCATTCTAGTGGTTGCTCGTGACATAAATATTTACAGTATGAAGGTAACCAGTGTCGCCAACGTAACTGCACAATATCACGTGACGTTTATTGTTTAGTCTAAATATCCCGAGTTTGAAAGCTAAAATTTACCATTTCAATCAACTTTCGCACGCACTACTAAAAGAATATCATCAATAACTTGCTAATGGGCATCTTTTGAAAACTGTAAAAGTCTAGAAGATAAATTAGTTCTACCAAATATTATATGTTGAGCTACTGTATTTACGAGCACATTAGCCTCCAACACACATAGGCCCCCTATGTGTATTTCACGAGAAATGAGAATGCTGATTTCTGGCAACCCTGTACTGCATGCCGTCACATAAGTTTAATTTGAGTATCGTATAAGCCCATGTACCCCACACAACCTTTTTAACCCCCCAAAATTTGGATTATAAAAATTGGGGTGCGCGGCTTACATGGATAATTAGTATTTGAAGTCCGCGTGCTACATGGGTATGTAACTGGCGTGCTCGGAGACTTGACAACAGCGCGGTAGGCTAGGCACACACGCACACAGCCATGCAGCCGGAGGAATGCTGAGCTGGAGGCACGATCGGTAACTAGTAACGTGTTTAGGCGGCACTGTTCTCAGCACGTAGCAGACGACGATTTGCACAATGCCCAGTAGCGCATTCTGATGGAACAGAGAATCACTATCTCCCTTTTAATTCTCATGCTGTCCACCGCCGTGTTGTTTCGGCTGGTTAGTGCGTACATAGATCACTAATGTTGTTCATCTGTCGCCACCAAGTACGTTATGAGGAAGGATCTAGGCATGCTCATTGTTATGCAATGCTGCCTATACATGCCACAATACAGCACTCAGCACTCGAGCTCGCTGTTAAAATTTTTGGAAACTTGGTGACTATTATGTATAAGCTTGTTTGGTATCAATTTCTTCCAAAAAATTCTGCCCATTAAATTATATCATTATTACTTTCTTGAAAAATGTCTGTTTTAAGCTGGTGACAGTATAACACGAATTTAGAAAACAAAAGAAATGAAAAGAAAAAAAAACTTTTTTAAAGGGTAGAAGCCTGGTAGTACGGAAACTACGACAACACAACTACGATGAATTTCTCAGAAACCATGGCTTGTCATATTAGCAAGGTTCAGGTGTATTTTTTCTTTGTTATAAGCAAAGTACTTGGAATGAGAAGGGGTGGAGAGGGGGGGGCGTATGTGGACAGTTTACATTGTTCTACTATGGAATGAATGTCAAAAACAGGTACCAGTAGAGACTTTTCTCACAGCTAACACCACTTCTCCCCAGAAGGTGTATACAGTTACAACTAGTTGTGTTGCTCATCCGTTCTTAAATAATAAGAGCATGGAGGTGCAGCACATCTGACAGAAACTATAAATTAGAGAATTTCCACACTGTTTTGCTTCAACCTTGTTAAATTATGTTCCATTACTCTTTTTCACATGCCACTGTTTTATTCCCTAAAGAAAATATCACACAGAGAGAAAATTAATTCCCCTATATTCTGTCAAATATGTTAAGTACTTTAAAAACAAAATTTTTTAAATATCTAAATTAAAATTATGGTCTAAGAAAATAAGAAACTTGCAGACAATTCAGCCACTAGTTATTCCTCAACCACTGCTAAGAGCCACTCTGATTTACAATGGTTACACTCTTTGAGGATGTTGATGCACAGTTGAAGTAATCAATGAACCTGGTATCTTTCAATTAATACTGTGACATATAAAAAAATTGTCAATGATCAACAAGAACCGAGTGTGCTCTGGAGCCATGTGGCGCATGCAGGCAAGCACACTCGGTCGTCACAAAGAGAAGATTGTGCGCGTTATATGCAGGACACCAACAAAGAGCACCCGTTGCCATGTGCTGCCAGGACTGACCAACCACACAAGCTTATGTGTCCATTCATACACACCCTCTGACATCCAATCCTTCTATCTTTAAACACAACAGCAAACAGAAAACAACAAAATGTAAAACGTAGCATGAAAAATACATCTGCAAAAAATGAATGAGATCCACAGCAGAACATCAATTATCTGAACTATCTGCAACCATAATAAATTCAGTACTCAACTGAGAGTACAATATTTGTTTTAATAGCTGTTATACTGAAATTTTTGGTATACAAACACAAGTTAAAATTACCACAAAAAAATTTTTTATCTAGTACAACAAATAAAAAATCTTTAAAAATTGGGATAAGCAGGTTTAAATATAGACGGGAAAATACATCAAATGATATGAGAACAAAAGTCTGATCACCAAATGTAATTAACAAAGGAGTAAAGAACACAATAAAGGTTTTAATGATTGAATTGATTTAGAAAATTGATGTTACACTGAAATTTAAAATACTTTAGTTCACCGTAATCAAAGTACACTCAACAGACATGGAAAGAGTTACAATAGCACTATATGACACTGACATAGCTTCCCGGAAACTCTTAACTCGCTGGAAGGAAGCACTTGGCTCCAGACACTGCTCGCAGAGAGACAGGCTCACAGACTGCAACCACCACTGTCCGTGACCAGATGTCACAACAGCCTCTAGAAGGGAAACACTGAGTAGGAAATGTTTCACATTATAAACCATGGCAGGCAACGTCTACACACTTATCTGCTTGCCCTGCTCTTTTATCGATTCTACTGTTCCCTAAAAAGCCACTTCCTACAGGCCTTTCCCTCAAGATGAAACTGATGAGATATACGCTCGTACAGAGCAATAGAATGCAGTCACAGTGACAGGTTACCTAGAGCATAGACTAGACAGAGCAAAATAAATGGACTCATTATCCGAAACTTCTGCAAGGTACCAAATTAAAACAATATATTTATATTTGCCACAGACTACACATAATTTGAACAAATAAAAACAACTATTGTTTCGTCAAGTGGCAACATCTTGTTGAAACACACGTCATTCAGTAGAAAAATATATAAAATTTTATGGCTATCTAAAAAAATTGTACTTAATTTGCAACGTGTAACAAAATACAATTTAAACTCAACAATACTTCAGGCAACGATTCTTATATATCTGATCAAGCCCAAACAACTCTTAAAACATCAGCATTGCACATTTAGGTATATTTTTGCAACTTTCTTTGATTTTCATCAATTTCTGCAGTCCACAATTTACACTCTTACAAGAACCATAATACAGCCATTTACACTATTAAAATCACATGAGCAGCTTTGAAAAACGTACATCACTGGCACACATTCTCACATCAAACCTAAAATGACACCATCAAACACAGGGAGGAAAGATTCATTTGCCTCACATCATCACAACAACGAAACCCATGTGCCCAGGAAACATTTGGTATACAGACAGGTAAAGTTTAAAACTTCACAAACAGATGTGCTCTCTCAAAATTCTTGCTAAAGAAGAAACTTTGTGGATAATGGCTGAGGAATGTTAATATCAAAAAGTGGATGAAAACTCGACAACTATTCAAAGCTAAAATTTGAAAAAATGTTAAACTGAAACGCAGGTCTCGTGGTCTCGAGAAACGAGAATGGCACAAACAAGCACGCACGCCGCATCGCTCTCGCTTCCTCGCAGGCACTACAACCTGTCCAATCGGAAACTGTCCTCTGTCGCAGGGTCTGTGATCACGTTGATGTCTGGATCGGTGAGCATCTGCAGCCCATCGAAGTCGATGGGGTCGAGGCCTTCTCTGAGTGTGTCGTCCGAGGGGAACAGGTCTGAATCGAATGATCCCGACATGGCCGAGTTTAGGTCTTTCACGAACTCCTGCCGTGACAGATCATCCGCCGTGCTGGAGGAGAAATCTGTAACACAATTCCCTTGCATATGTTTCAAAACCTAACGCAAACAAATGTCAAGAAGTAATAATGAGTGCTGATTAGTAAGAAAATAAATTACATTATTTTAAATATTCGTGAAACATTATTGAAAGCACACCCAGGCAAGAATAGTACTGGCCATTTTTTACAGTAAAGAGGCAATTGAACCAACGCCTACTCTTTGACAAAGAGTTTTCCTGGCCACTTATTGTTGGGAGCTAGCAGATAAAAGCTATGTTACAAGGTCATTTGTTGTCTGGCAGCTCTATCAAGCAGGAGGGTTGAGATAACCCAGACGTTTTAGAGTTTTACAAATATTAATATTAACAGCAACCAGGGGAGAGTACTGTCCTTTGTCTGGCTCTGAGGGTTGATAGTCCTGTGTGGGAGCTCAGTTGGAAGAACAGTGTTCCCAGCCTTCTTAGCAGCCGATTCAATATGCCTCTGGATGTTTCCTAAATTTGAGTTTTCAGCTCTGATTCAGGTCTCTGGTTGAGTAAGCAGCAAATTCAATTTAGAATCTTAGCTCAGGAGTTGAAATTACACCATCTTAGGGGCAGATACCGACATTATACATACGTAATATATGATGAGTGACCAATAATTGACTCGGAAGCCTGGAACATTGATTCAAGTGATGTGTTTGAATGTTTATTGCAATGGGACTTTACAGTATGTTATTCTAATATGTATTAGATTTCTGGGATGACATAACATTGTGGGGACGCATGTCCACAACAGTACCGAACAATGATTCAAAGTCCTTGGAGACTTTTGTCTAACCTTAATTCCAACATACCCTTGTGGTCCACCATATAGAATATAGGAGAGACATTCCTAAGACTGCAAGAAACCTGCATCCAGTTGAATCACATCTAGAAAAATGGGGCAGTACTGGTTCATTTAGCAAGGTTTGCCGACTAGTGTGTGCCTGAAGAGGCACATAGGATCGTACACAGGTCACACACGGTATACTATAGCAAAGTGGACTGAACACAATAAAACTGCTATGTGATATGGTGGTTTATTACCTACTCCCAACCAAATAGCCTGAACATCTTTTTGCAAAATGCTGATCTCCTAAAAGCAAATCTGGGCAAGCCAGAGTTTCTGTAGCATGTCCGAGGACTATAAGGCTGCATCTACAGCTGAAGGCAGCGTCTACAGCTGAAAAAATACATAGTGCTATTAAAACACGAGCAAATTGTAAGAAAAGGGTAGTGGTTAGGAGCAGAGATTGGGCAACCACACGAAAAACTGGACTTCACTCTCTGTACTAACACAGTGTTACCACTCCTCTGTGTACAAACACTATTCTCCGTTCACTCTAAGTTGAGTTCTGAAGCAAACAAATAACGTAATATCACTGCACTTCACTAGCTTCTAATTGGCTCAATTTGTGCATCGCGCCGACGTACTATTTCCAACCGACAAAAGTGTGTACAGTCAGCATCATAGGAAACAACACTGTATATATTGTAACAATATTGTGTGAAAATTTCGAACGTGTTAACGACATAAGGAAACAAAAATTACATAAAAACTAGACAAAAGTATTGACATCATGTGCAATCACAGTACATTTCAAAATTTAATTGTAATTGTCAAGTCATGACTAACGATTGTATTCGAATATTCTGGTATTAACGTAACGAAAATTTGGTACTACATGCAGAAAAAAAGTTGTCAACAAAATGAGTGATTAAACTTACCGTAAAGTCCTGGATTATTTTGTACTTCGTTTTGAAAGAATGACATTTTAAAAATCACCAAACAATCTGTCGATAATTCACAACACATATTGGTTTTATCATATAAAAGAATGCCATGCGAGATTTTTATTCTTGCCTTATAAACATCACCACAGCTTGTTTAGTAATGATGACACATATCCACATTTCGAAAACCATGCAAGACATTTTCACTGTTCGCATCCAGCATCACATAACCTAATCCGCAAGCAACGTAAAAATTAACCGACGCGAGGACGGAACAAAATAGATCAAGGAACTTTGGTTCGGACCACGCGGACATGATTCGGACGAACTGGAACGGAAAATGGACGAACAGAAAAAAAAAAAAAAAAAAAAAACATTCACAGTACCCACAACATTGACGCATTAACATCCAAAAATACTTTGAAAAAATAAAACATTACATCTGATTGTGATATTTCTGACTTATTTTTACTGTGATAATTATTACTGAATAAAACTTTTGGTATTTTCAGAGTATCGTACATCTCTAAATACTGGCAAGCATACGAAGAAACTCATATACGTTTAACAGTGCGGCAGTTGTTAAATAACTCGTAAACCAACTGTACGGATGTATCGTCCGCTAACAATAATTATAGTAATAAATATATAGTGTCGTAGATTGTGTTTGCAACGTCTGTATGTATTTTAAATATTTGTTAATAAAATTCTCTCATTAAGTGATGAAGTGGTAAATTTATGTGTACACGACAGATAACAAAGATCTATTTCTTATGCAAGTTCACAGTGCACGGCGGTCGGCAGCCAATGAACATGTTTGTTTATAATTTGCTTTGTTTATCCTAAAACTCAACTAAGAGTGAACGGAGGATAGCTGGGCAAACAAGAGCACTGAGGCCTGATAAGAGTAGGGTTAGCTCCCCTTCCAGTCCATGATGCACAGCAGATATGTGCTGCTGGTACTTTTCATAGACAGGTTCTCCTGCCTGGGGGAAGGGGTAGGACCAACCGTATTAACTCAGTAATGCCCTCTCCTCGGGTAACACATTACTGGCCAAAGGTGTACTGTGATTGTCTATTTCCAAGTACAGGTATATTGAGGGTTGCCAGCTCACAGGGAACAATCAAAGTTCACTTCATAATACTGGTGGCACTTGGTTAGGACAGCAAGTGGACTCACTGTTCATTCCTCAGGGCAAGTAGGCTGGTACTTGACGTGGCAGATAAGTTGAAATATTTCACAAAAGTTAACGGCTACACAGGCGGCTGAATGGAAAACAATATAACTTACAGCACATCATAACTTTTATGAAATAATTCTACTGTTTATTTTTAAGATAAAAAATTACATTATCATATGTACTTGCAACGAGGAATAAAAATACACTATAGTGATTGACCTCAAGGCATTTGGAAAATCAAGAAAATTTAGGTGCTAATTCTATTTACTTTTACTAACATCTCTTTGTTCAGTAAAAAATTTTTGTATGGAGTTTACGATAAACATTTCTAAACGTATTTGGTAATACGTAATAATTTTTAATGTTATTACAGTATAACTATTATCTATATATATAAAAATGAAAGGTGACTGATTGACTGACTGACTGACATATCAAACTGCAGCCCAAAACACTGGACCAAGAATCGTGAAATTTTTTGTGGGGCTTCCCTTCAGGTCGTAGGCGAGCACTAAGAAGGGATTTTTCGAAATTCGACCTCTAAGGGGGTGAAAAGGGGTGAAATGTGTTTCCGAAGAAACGTCGATAGAGCTCGAACCCGACTGCCTATCATCGTGATTTTTACTTTAATAGGACACTCGTAAAAATGCATATTAGCCAATTTAAGGATTTTTCGAAGTTCAACT
>PNEQ01042434.1:0-33634 GCA_003012365.1 Medauroidea extradentata | reverse complement strand
CACGATGATAGGCCGTCGGGTTCGAGCTCTATCGACGTTTCTTCGGAAACACATTTCACCCCTTTTCACCCCCTTAGAGGTCGAATTTCGAAAAATCCCTTCTTAGTGCTCGCCTACGACCTGAAGGGAACCCCCACAAAAAATTTCACGATTCTAGGTCCAGTGGTTTGGGCTGCAGTTTGATATGTCAGTCAGTCAAGGAGTCAGTCAATCAGTCACCTTTCATTTTTATATATATAGATATGCACGCCATTAAAAGCAACAAAATTACCAAACTAAAATAATTTACGGCGAATAACGATGTTGTGGGCTACAAAGTCTCTTATATATATATATATATATATATATATATATATATATATATATATATATATATATATATATATATATAAATTTAGCTTTTTTATAAATTCTTGAATTATTATTTAATTTTAACTTAAAATTTCAGCAATTTTTTCTTTGATACAAAATACTTTATTTTTTGTTTTATATATAAGACGTTGTAGCCCACAACAACGTTAGTATCAGTAATTTTTTTCAGGCTGCTATGTAAATTGGTTTTAGTGACGATCATAAAACCGTAACATGCAAATTTTGACGTTAATAATAAGTTAAGACATAAAGTGGTCTCCATATTTGGTACTTATTATTTACTAATGGATCACCTCCTGCGCTTTGTCGGTCAAATTCATATGGTGCGGTATCGCCTCTACCGTAAGACAATGAAATGCCGTACAGTTGTATCGTAGAGGTGTACTCGCCTGACCGACACTTTCAGTAGCTACCCCATCTTTTTATTGGTGAAAAGTTTTAAGCAAAGTACAGTGCATGTTTCTAGCGTAGTTTTCACTCTAATTCCGTGAGTAGAATTTCAGATATAACATGTTGAAGGAGCTGTTTTCAGCCATTTTGAGAGGCTCGGAAACGATTTTTTTTTAAATATATAATTTACGTGGGGCTTTGAAACTACCTTTCCGTCATCGTTTGAAGTATATCTCCTTTTCGTATATTGACACAATAGTTACATGTGGAATATTCTAGCAAGAAAACGTATTTACAAACACACAGCAGCGCATTATAAGCGCATGGTAGGCGGCACCCTTAATATAAATTCCTGTTTGAATAATGTGCAATGACGACAAAGAATATCAGGCAGGTCTTATAAAAAGGTTCAGTTTTAAAGTGAACTGTAGTACTGTGTAACCTCTTCTCTGGTAGGCCTAGTGACGTCATCAAGTTAAATAGGAACGGCGTGCAGAGATTTGGCTGTTACAAGATTATTCGAAAATTGTTCAGCATGCGTAAATGACGTCTGCTTAGGATTTACATCAATAGACCGTTACACGCGGTAAAGCCCATGTCATATCCTCTATTTATCTCTAAAGTTTATTTTTACATTGCCGAAAATGGGGAAATAGGTGGTTTCGTGGTTGTTGTTAGGTAACTTATGAAAATCTTTACGACATATAACTGTGTTAAAAGGTATAGCAGAGTACAGTACACCTATCTTCAATAGTAAGTCGTAAAACTACAGGCTCGGCATTGAATGTCTCTCAGAGGAGAAGACTTGCACGTCAGTTCAGGGACTTGCACCTAGAGGCTAGAGTGAGAAGTGATACGCGTTCTGAGCTCTCCTTATCACTTCCGCACTGTTAAGTATTGTACACACCGAGAACATTCATCCAGGCAGCCACATTGACAGCGCGGCCAATAATAACTCACCTTTATAGCTCTTGATACCCGCAACGTCTTCGAAACTATTTTGGAAATCATTGTAGATCTTCGGTAAACTTTATCTCGAATAAAATCCTCACAAAATAAGTTCAACTTCGTCGCAAGAAAATTTCAGGACTTTATAACGTTTGTAGAGTAGTCGTGGATACTATAGCAAATAATGCGGTGAAACATTGCCGAAGAAAGCATTGTTGCAGGCCAAGCAAAACGTAACACTGGGTTGACATCAACATTATTATTTTTTCCGCTCTTACAAGCGTAATGCCACGATGTACATGTATCCGTGCGAATCTTATGCTTCTCTCTAATTTTTTGGATTCCTTGAGCACAAATCTGCCGTTAAGGGCATGGGCCCGAGTTTCTTCGCATTTAACGACAATTATTTTTTAAAACATAAATGGGAGCCGAAATTATATAATAGCTTCGTAACTTTGTCACGACTGATTTAAACTGCATACTCTAATTTTGTCGAGTCAGAAGACTGCAAAAAAGTTGCTAATTAGTTAATTAACAAAATTTCCTTTTAATTGATAAATTAGCCATACTCATCATACAGTTCGTCACTAAAAATTACATTGCATAGTAAAACCAATTTGCAACAAAGTTACGAAGTAATTTTACAATATCGACTCTTGTATGGGTTTAAAAAAATAATTCTCTCGAAAGCCGAGAAACTCGGGTCCAAGCCCTTAAAGGCGTTCAGATGGTAAAAAAATATATTAATTTAAATGTATTTATATGTCTATGAAACAGTGTTAGTTTTGTGGATGTTACTTGGGAGTACATTATCCTGTTACAAAAAAAATAGCTCAGCCAGTTTTCCCATAATGATATTTCAAAGTCAAAATTTGCGTGTTTTTAGTTCATACACCCCTCGAAAACCAAACAACATAATGTAAATAGATAATTCACAGTCAAATAACATGCTACGGGCTAGGGTTTCAAGTAACTATAAACCGGCTACAAAATAGTTTTGTATTTAAAAAAATTCTAATAGTAGCAAAAATGTTTCAAATTTCAGAAAATTTTAAAATATACAGAACATTGTTTGAATGGGATCTTATATGTAAAGCCCTAGCCAGTGAGGTGTATTTTCACTGTGAATTGTTTCGTTTCAATATGTTGATTGGTGTTCGGGCGTGTATGAACTAAAAACATGCAAATTTTGACTCTGAAATGTCATTATGGGAAAACTGGCTGAGCTAACTTTTTTTTGTAAGAGGATAATGTATTCCCAAGTATCGTTTGCATAGCTAACAATGTTTCATACAGATATAAAATAATATAAAATTATAATTTTTTTTCTCTCTGAAACGCCCTTAAGGGGTATTTAAGGTAAGATGTGGAGCGAACGATTGCAATACTCAAATCGTCGATTAAATCTAAATTACTCACCATATTTCAATGATATGTTTTGCCGGATGGATATTCTATTAGTGGATGTTTGTTTATACAGCGCTGGGTGGTAGTAAACTTTGCTTTCTAGTAATAAATTAACAACTAAATTTATAAAAATAAAGAATTGAAACTACAAAATCCATGAAAAATGGAAGTCTGTAATTTTTATAATTTTTAGTACGATAATATCCAGGACTCTATAATAACCGAATTAAAAAAAAATATTTACCTTTTGATTTTAAAATAATTTAACTCGTGTTAATTTTAATACGATAATATTCACGACTCTATAATGACCGAATTTCAAAAATATTCACCTTTTGCTTTTAAAATAATTTTGAAATCCAAACGCAAATAATTTTGAATGTTGGTTATTACAGAGTCCTAGATATTATCGTACTAAAAATTTAAAAAAAAAAACAGAGTTTTTTTATTTTTATGAATTTTGTGGTTTCAATTCCTTATTTTTCTAAATACAGTTTTTAATTTTTTACTCGAAAGCAAAGTAGATTACCGCCCAGTGCTGTATAAATAAACGTCCGCTAATAGAATATATTTATACTCAGCAAAAAAATCCCATAGAATTATGGTGAGTAGTTTAGATTTTATCGACGAATGGATATTCCAGGTCGTTCGCTCGACATCTTACCTTTACATGCCCCTTAAATGTATAGAAATCCGTGCTTCTGTTCATGTCAACAGCAATTTTAAGGAAACTACGACGTGTAAGCCAATCGAGTTTTTACGGGAATAAAATTGAATAGACATCTCACTACTTTACAGTGCTAACGATTGCTGATTTACATCTGAAGTAAATTTTATTGGTAGTTAAATACCGCACGTCATTTCAGCCAAGACGACGACTTCGGTTAGTTTTTTTTCACTCGGTAGAAGTTCTAACGTTGTCAGTATGTTTTTTTTTGTGCAACTACACATTTTGCGAAGTATAGACTTCAAAATTCTTAAATATGTCTGCCTTTGTTCGCTTGTTATGTCAAGAAATCTTTGCGCATTGTGTGTAAGGGGTTATAGGTGTGTGTGTGTGTGTGTGTGTGTGTGTGTGTATATATATATATATATATATATATATATATATATATATATATATATATATATAATGTATATAGCTAGTAACTTATTGTTGTTACAAAACAGTTCACATGTTAGCAAAGCCAGCATCTTATTGAAACATTATATTTAATTTTTTGTTTACATTACTAAGTGCCTGTTTTTTTTTTTAATACTGTTCAAGTTGTTTACACGACCATGCTGTTAACCTGAGTATAATTAATTTGCTTAATGTTTATGTAACTACAACAATAGGCCATCTCATGTAAGAATTACATTTTTTGACAGTTGTGTAAACATATATTTTTTAAAACAGTTTCAAGGTAAAAAAATTCTTGCCTTTGCCCCATTTGGTTTATGCCCAAGTGCACTCGGCTGACTGTCCAATTCTGCAATATGTATGTCTACCTTATGTAAGATTTCTAATTTTTGACATTTTTGAAGACTATCGTGTGTATACAGTTCAATGGGAAAATATATATTTTTTTTAAATTTTGATATTGTGAACAGTTTGCCAGTCAGCTTAGTTTGTTTTTGCAAAAAATAAAAAAATAACACCTGTGGTAAGAGGAACACATTGCTTTAGCCGTCGAAACATGTGTAAAAATGACGCCTACACAACTTTTAAAAAATTGAATTTTTACTAGAGATGAACTATAACTACAGTCAGTTCAAAATGTGTGTCCCAGACACAGTGCCAATGAGCCGAGCAGAAGAAACTGAAAGAAGTAAACTTGTGATTTTGGCTTCGCCTTGGGCGGTTCGTATCTTTGCCTTGAGAGCTGTTGCAAGAGTGTGGAAGGACAATAATTCATGGGCCACGACCCATGTTGTGGAACTCGTGCTTGAACTTAAGAATTTCAGTATAAATAAAGGGACTTAGACTGTTTGATGGTATTCTGGAAGGCCAAGTCTTATCTGGTTGAATCGAGAACCCAGTTGGTAGGGACAAACAACATGGTGAAAAAATACACTTGACTCAAGGAGGCTCAGATAAAGGTTATAACTAACTTTTAGAGATGGATTTTGCATGGAGTAAAATTATAAAAGACGTTGCTTCTCATAGTAATATTGGATTATTTCACAGATATGCATTTTTGAACAACCATTTTATTAGCCTACCTGTTATATTTTGTTTGACATGTATTAATATTTAATTTAAGATAGTGCCACCCACCATGTGCTTACAATGCACCGCAGTAATTAAGTTAATTTTTTTTAACTACTCTGCATGTGCCATTGTGTCAATACATGAAAAGAAACTATACTTCAAATACGTCCAAGTAACTCTTGGACACATTCGTCTAACATGGCCGATTCGAACAAGCTACAGGTAACCCAGCGGGGTCGCCTAGAGTTCCGCAGCACATTTCTGCTTTCGGTGGCAAATTGTAAAATGATGAATGGCCGTTGCTTGGACGCGGTTGAGATGCCGGTATAAAGGCGCCAGTCCGTCAATTGAAATGAAATGATGCCCAGGCGGACACGGTATTCCGTTAGCCGGGACACATACACGTCCAAATGGCATTTCACAAAACTCAAATCGCCTCCCGTCAGAGGCAATGGAGGATATATTCTGTCCGTCGGCTAGTTTCACAGGCATTTGCCAGTAGCTGCCTTTTAAATCTAGCATGGTGAGAATTTTTCCATTACCAAGGATGTTTAAAGCTGTTCTGATTTTGAATACTAATGTTAGTGCAGATTGGGTAATGAGGTTGAGCAGGCGAGTATCCACTAAAAAATGCCAAATCCAGTTATTTTCATGGGCTAGCTTAACGGCGAAGTTGTATCTACTGTCAGTTGGTTCAGTGATGCCGTTGGTGATCATCATGTCAGTTTGTTTTTTAATAATTTTAATTTGTTGTGGTCCGTACACTGATTTGGTTTGGGCAGTGATGATGCTCAGTGACATCGGTAAACCTGAGTGGGTCAGCTGGTGAGAAAATATCTTGACGTTTGCCCAATACCCTTTTTTCAATAGAGACCTGCTATTATTTTGTCACAGCGTGATCAAACCCTTCTAAGGTGTCTTCCGTGATGTCACTTGGAACTAAAGCACTTGTTTGTGTGTTTGTGGCTCTGATGGATAAATTAAGTTCCATGGTACCTACAATATTGTGTGTACTGCTCGACAAACCTAAGTATGTCCTCGGAAAATATGTGAACTACAGCTACCTCCCCCTTCTCTGTCATACCACGCCCTCCTACCCACCTTTGTCTCGCTACATCTTCCCAGCCAATAGCAAGCAAGTAGCCTGGCCGTCGCGACAAGCTAATTAAAGGGCGGCAAGGGGTGGCAGTCGCCCCCCGAATATTTTGTTGAAGTAAAGCCAACAATTTTCGTAACTCTACATACTTAGCACTGAGAAAAAGAGCTTATTATGGCCACCACAAAATATTTCGTCATTATGAACCTTACCAGATTTTTTGTGATGAACACAAAACAATTTTGTTGCCCCCAATAAAGTTTTTCAGCGATAACAAAAATATTTTGTAACCACTACAAACATTTTGGTGAAGTCCGTATTGACCACAAAACAGTTTTTTTCTGTGTAGGCAAACAAATTCTACTTACATGTTTTCCAATTCTCTGCTTAATTTAGCTCAGTTAAACAAAGTGGTCATTGCAAAAGTATGTACACAATTATGACAGAAATAGTTAAATTTTTAACCCAACCCATTCTCAACAAAATTCTAAATAAAATTTCGCTAACAAGTTCCAAAAAAAAAAAAAAAAACCTGGCTGGTGGTAAGCTTAACACAGCTGCCTCAGCCAGCCCATTGGCCACCGTTGCACTGTACAGTAAACAGCTCCTACTACTAGTTAACAAAACACAAGGACTTCTATTCCTCTCACCGTGCCATGCCACCCTAGCAACTATTTACTGGTCCACATTTAGTTCAGTTTTTATTTTATGTAGTTACAGTGTAGTCGTCTTGTGCGTCTCTTGTTCTTATAGCCTACAGCTGTTCTGTTTACTTCATTCTTCAATATTTTTTAATAGCTAAACTGTAAGCTTACTCTCACCCGTAAATATTTCATTAGCCTACGTTTCATACAGGCCACTTTGCATTAGCGTTTAATACAACATATATTTATTTTGATTGACCGTAACACTGAAGTCCTTGAGCGATAGGTACCATATGGACTTGGCATGTAGAAGATGTGATTTCTTTGTTAGATATCTTTGAAGCCACTCTGTCGGCTCTACAAGAATTTTTCACAGACTGACCCTGACAGCCATTGCTCTGCTGATTTACTTTTACTGTAATGAGTTCTAACACAATGTAACATATATTCAAAGTCCCTGCTGTCAAGCAGTGTGGCCTACGAAGTTGTGAAATCAGAGAAGAACATTACACTTGAAGTTGTACGATATTTAGGACTAAAGGACTCTATTTGTCAGCTTCTCTTTTATGGTCAGTTGTTATAATTGCATGGAGGTAGCTGAGAAATGTGGATTTACAGTAGTAGAGATGTCAAGAAAATGCAAAATTCTGGCGAAAATTGGTGGTGAGCAAAGCTTCATTTGAGACTGTGCAACAGTACTACAAAATGACGGTAATTGTAACCTTCTTCGGTTATTTGGGGAGGAATCCTTACAGTACTAATATTATAAATGCAAATGTGAGTTTGTATGTTTGTTCGCTTTCAAGCCTAAACCACTTAACCAATTTTGTTAAAAATTGGTATAGAAATAGAGTGGACCTTGGAGAAGGACATGGGCTACTTTATATAGCGAAAATAAAACTTGAATGGGGTGAAATAGGGGATGAATGATTGTATGGGTCTACCAGCTGATTCCCGCACAATGAAAATTGGTACACATAGATATTGGAATACTGTGAATATTTTCGCAATATCTATTCCTCAATAACTCTACTAGACGATGCTGCAATCGCGGGGCCGCAGGTCCCAGGAACATAAAGAGGGCCGAAGGCCCGACTTAGAAGGCATTAACACAAGTGCGACAGTGAGAAACCAAGGCGTACTGCGTCAACATCCCAAGTGGTTCACATGTGGCATCTTTTCGAGGGCCAAATTGTACGCGAACAAAGTCGCGGGTACTTAATTTTTTTTTCAATGATGTTTGACACTTATTTAAGGACGTCAACACAAGCGAAGCCATGTGAAAAACTAGTATTTATACAAATTTTATAAATGTTCCCTTTTTAATGGTTGGTGGTACTAGTAATGAATAATAACACCGTAATTTCTTTATTTTTTTTTCATGCTTTAGAAAGTTATTATAAAATTACACTGCAGGACGTAGGTGAAGTCAGAACCCTGTGCTGACCTAATTTCAGCCTCGAAGTTCTGTTTCCCACACATTCAAGGTCTCGGGCCAGCTAGCATATCATGTCTACAGCTTCCTCTCTTCCCCGCTGCGTTAAGGGTTAACTGGCCGTGTATAAGAGACAAGGTACGAATTGTCCTATATTATATACACCTTGGCATCTGCAACAACACAACTGCTCAAAGCGTATAGTCGCTGCTATAATACCGCATGAATTGGAACACAGCCACGCTACACCACTGATGATTAGGAAAGTTGAACTTTCTTTTTACTTAATGTCTCACAAATATGTGTAACATTTCTTGTATTTTTTTTATTTTATGTTTTAATTTGTGAAAGTAGATAGCACGATGTGTATGTTAAACTGACCAATTCAATCACTTTTGTTTGTTTTTATTTTGTAAAACGTACTTTAAGAAATCAAAAAGAAAAAAGTTTTTCTTAATATGTCGGTTGGTTACAGAAATATATGAACGGGAATAAAGCTAAAGAGAAGGGGCGGGGGCATTTGGGAATAAGTACCGCTGTTATAGTTTGTACCAATCACCTAAACTTCAGTTTTCCCATAATTATTTGCGATAAAAACCTTCATTTCATGGGTTTCACCGGCCTATTAGGCCTACCACAGATGGTCGTTTACAATATGAGTGGAATGCAAGGAGAGGGGCACTAAGATTTTCCCCTCCACTGCTTTCACACGATGATCTCGAAACACTAGTGCTCGTACCTCCCTTACCTGGGGCTATACTTATTTTCGTCGAGCAGCTAACTAGTTGCATGGTTTGTTTACATCATATATTACACTGCGATTTGAAACAAATTTTACATGTACAAAATTGTGTGACGCTGTTGTATCAATTAATGCGGCAGTTGAATATTTGTTTACAATGACAGGAGCAGTAATATGCGGTCTTTTTTTTTACCACTTACCTGGACTTAGCCATGACTTCTATTCTTTCTGCATTGGTTGAAGCTGTCGTTGCTGGTTGGATTGTTGAGTGAGCTGTTTCCAGTGGTCATCTCCCTTAGTGGAGTCTCCCTGGCATGTTGCACACATGTCGATAATCACTTATCACTATGCAAAGGATAATGCCGTATGTGGTGTTTCTCTAGTTAAGGTAATTGAGGTAAGATTAGCAGGACTGTGAGCAGTGTTTTGTTTTCCTTGAGTCAGCGAAAAACGGGAATGGAATGATTGCGGTTGTAAAGCAAATGCTAGAGAATAAGCAGTTAACGTAAATTGGAACTAAATAACAGGTAGTAAATGAATTGATGTGTATTACTTCTGTATTGTTACGACAGCATATCATGGCACATATGGCAAAATGGAGCACGATCTGGAGATGTTGCTCGGTGGATGGTAGATGTATGACGTTGCGTGGAGCACTCGGCACACAGTCGTTGTGACGATCAAGTGGGCGATTGCCGGGACGTGACTGGGCTACAAGTGGGCTGTTGTTTACATTAGCCCATGATCCAAACCCCAGAATTTCACTTTTTTGTGCCACCAGGGATGGCAAAGGCTGACAGTTAAATTATAGTTCGATTTTGTGTGTACCTCAAGAAATTCTATCACAGCAATGACTCGGGAATAAATTTTTATGATGTGAAAATTCTGTAAAATGTTGGGATTTCGGGATTAAAAAAAGTGCCAGTTTTTGGGCACAGCATCATAAAAGAAATACATTGCTATATACATCGATTGTATAAAACACTACAACAAACAAACCCATAGTCAAATTACAAAAACTAAATACGAATGTAAGTACATCTTACATGCGTACATATTAGTTTGAAAATAACTTTTTTAATTATTATAATTTAAAACGGCCAATATATAATGTGAAATCGTACAAAAATTATCTAACAAATGTATTTGATTCTTCCATTTACAGCATTAGCGATTGCAGCGCAACTACCGGCATAATTTTTCATTTTTCTTTCCAACCTTCTAGTTGAACTCTTTTTACGTTGTTGGCAACAGTTGGTGAATTACTAGTTAGTAGTTATTGGAGCTGAGCTTCTAACATATATGAATGTCTATATTATTATTTGTATACGTGATTAGGTGAAGCTATCAAAATTCTATATTCCGTTGTGGATTATTATTAGTATTAAATCGCGATTTGGAACCCGATGCTCAAACATTTTGTGAGTATTTAAGGTTACTGTTTTCAAAAATTTATTATTTTTTACTAATTTCTGCTCTAGGTACTTGTGTAAAAATTAGTGGGCAGGATCACGTCGGAAATAGAATTTTAGAGCCCATTCAGCTATTAATTTTTATTGAAATTTTTTATTAATGCGTACTCTATTTATGTTTACGTTTCTACCATTTTATGTATTTACCAGCTGCTTCCCGCAACTTCGTTTCCGGTGTTGTCAATTTAATGCTACAGTATTTCTGATACAAAAGAGGGCTAAATGAAGCAAAGTGACGTTAAACTTAATTCATGTCCGAAGGAAAATTCTTCCACAAAATTTTTTGGGTTGACATCCTGTTCTGCCATTATACTCCATTTTGCCTTGCACCTCCCCCGAACTATAGGCTAATTTGTTTTTTGTAGAATCAAATTGTTTTCAATTTTGTTAAAATATTTACGGCACCTCGTTCAGCCACTAAACAGCATTTTCACCAGTTTCCCTCCAAATGTTTAAGACACAAGTTAGCTGTCCACCTGCACATTGCCCACATGTTACTCGTAGCAAGTATTTAGCTACTTCAATTGATAACGCTAGGAACGCTAATTCCACATAAACACACATCATGGCGAAGATGTAAAACATGGGAGTCGGACTTAGAATTTGGACGAAAAACTGCAAATTTCCAAGTAAGTAAACTACAATTTTCTTTACGTATGACTCATTTTCATCACTGTAGAAACATTTTTATTAAGAAACTTTACCTGTAAAACCAATAGTTTAGTCCCTAGACAATGAGTAGCTACTCTTGATATTTACCCTTATTTATAGTTATAACATAACTGACCTTGAATATTCTAGAGTATCTGGATGGCATAAGTGTGATTATTGATGACAGTGCCCTCAATACATACTGTATAAAGTAAATTACAAATAAAAAATTATTGAGTCACTGGGCACATACAGGTTGTACAACCATGTGTAACAGTATAATTACAGAATATGATCTTCCCTGTAAATCACTTCACTAATGCTGTACTTGCTTTTTTCGATTGTCTGCTTTGAAAGGTTTGCAAAGACGACAACCGCCCCCTCCCCCTCCAACCAGGTATTTGAGAGTTATTTTCTAATAATAAAAGCTGAACTAATTATTTTTCGTATTCAGGTAAGAATCATTCTGAAGCACAAAATATCTCAATATCACGTATTCATCATAAAACAAAGAGCAACTTTATATGTATCTCAATGGGTTTTATAGCACTCGTGCTCACACATTCCATGTCTTTTCACCCCTTCAGGGTTCAAATTAAAAAAAATATATATATACAAAGTTAAGGCTATTTTATTGGCATCAAATTTAAGGGGAAACCATGACAATAGCTTGTTGATTTAAAAATTTATAGTTGATTAATTGAAAACACCTTTTATCCAGTTTCATAACTTTTCACCCCCAAAACAGTCTTGAATAAAAGCCTTGGTTCATAGTTTTTCATTACGTTATTTACTCAAATTCGAAAAATTAATAAACTGCATTTCATATATTTAAGTAAGCATTAAATTTAAACAAAAATTGTTTCAGTATCTAAAAATTCTGTGAGATCAATGCATATTGATCACAAATCAAAAACATATTTTACCTTATTTTTACATCTTTGGAATCAAATTTGGAAACATTTAACAGTCGCAGTAGCACAGGCAGTGTTCGTACGCTTTGACCACTGTGTGTGGAAAACAGGTTCGCTGTGCTTCAGGAAGTTAGCAAGATGATAAGGACAGTACGGGCACCAAGCTAAATTGGAGAAGAGTTTCAGAATGAGTTAAAGAAATACCAACTACCAGCGCAAATTTTAAAGGAACAACCGCTTCGACAAAATGTACAGGCATTTAGGAAGCTGATTTTCCTGCACTGAGGAGTTCTGCCAATGGTTGTTGCGACAGTGTGAACAAGATCCTCAATTCCTATAGCGGGTACTGTTTACAGATGAGAACTGCTTCACCAGGAATGGCTTATTTAATATTTATAATACTCACCTATGGGCAGAGGAACACAGCCACACTACGTATCCAACCAGCCATCAACAGAGAATTTTAGTAAACTTCTTAGCTGGGATAGTACTGTTTAAAAGGGCCATACATTTTGCTACCATGTCTCAACATTGCAATGTACTGCGGTTTCTGCAGAAGGTTTTATCAGGCTTGTTGGAGGATGTCAGTCTAAATGTTAGGGCGGCTATGCGGTTCCTGTGTGATGAAGCACCAGCTCACTACAGCCTGCGTGCATTTGGACAGAATTTAATAATGGATAGATCCCATTACCTGGCCACCACTTTCCTCCAACGTAAGGGGCCCGCCTCGTTGCCATAAAATCACACTGCAGCGTGTTTTAAGAAAACGTTTTACACCGAAACTAATACACGTGTGTTCACGCAGTTTCTCTACGAAAAGAACACACACTTCAGACAACTGCCCTTAAGTACTTTAAAGACTACACACATATTAGAAATCCTCTTTTAGGGCACGTCAAAATGGGTTAAAACGAGGTTTTCAGGCTGCTATAGCGGAAAATATACTAGCCGAATACTTGTGAAACCACTTATGGGTAGTGCATTGGACTTTAGTAAATTGTGATTTCTTAAATAAAACAATAGGGTCACCACTTAAAGTCCCATAAGAAATTTGTTTTTCGCGAAAACTGCATGTCTTAAGTGTAGAGGCGACGCACCGTTGTATGGCCCATACGACGTTGCCCTTAGCACCATACCTCACTCACACAAACACTTGTGCCACGAGGCGGGCCCCTTAACACGTTTAATAAGAGTTCTACTACCTTCAGGGTCATGTATGAGAACACTCATGTATGACACACTCCTATGAGGGATGAACTGGAGGCCAGGATGCATGATGCATTGCAGACCATATATGAAACATGCCTGTGTGACACATGTTGCAGCGCGGCACTGCATGTATAATATGTGTTGGTGGAAATTTTGAGCAGCAGAGATATACCTTTACAGAATAATCCTAACTGCAAACACAGATACACATGCATTTTGTTACAACCTTATGTCTGCTTTCCTGCGAGTTTGCCTGCTACCCTTGTTCATTTGTATCATCATTAATTTTCGAGTGTAAGGAGCATTTACAGACATGGGTACCTTAATAAGGTATTTTCCATTTTACCTCATCTACCACCCTTGTTAATTTGTAAGACATATCTAACATCATCCTGTTTGCACGTAACCTACAAACAGGATTTAAAAAACATTCACATGCTACGTCAAGTGATTCCTTAAGAAAAATAAATCATAAAATATGAACATAAGACACTCAATACGTAAACGTATTATGAAAGGAGTATAAGCCTTTGAAAATGGAATTTGGAATCAATTATTCCCTGATAGTTCATAAACAAAATTATGTAACGTAACTAGGGCCATGAACATTTCGTGAAAAGAATTTTGCCCCAGTTTGTTTCAGTGCCTTAATTGCACATCTACAATTCTGATTCATAGTTAGTGGCTGGATGTTTTAACTCTCATGTGTCTTGGGCTTCTACCCGCAGATAACATAATATAGTGTCGGGTAACCTTACTGTGGTTGGCACAGTCAAATGAGAGACGTCACTTCACAAACACACGCTGCCAATAACCATGAAGGATACCTGCAGATATGCAGGTAAGGGGCAAAATTCTTCTCGCAAAATGATCATGGTCCTAAACATGACTATAGTCAGACTGTTGCTCAATGTTACTGTCAACAGACCCACAGCAAAAGCTGGTTGATACCATCTACTCAGAAATATAAGAAAACAAATAAAATGAAGCAGTATGAGAGACCAAACTAAATAAACAGGACTACTGAAGAAGCTCAGGATAACATAATTAGTATGACCTAGGCAGTTATTGAGGTGGCAACCAGAGCTTTATGTGTTTCCTAGCCTCCATACCAGTAACTCCCTGTACCTACTGATTTAATTGTGCTGTTTTTAACTGACTTAAAAAAAGGAGGAGGAGGAGGTTATTAATTTGCTTGTATTTTTTTTATGTTTTTTACCTCAGAACTCCGCCATTTATAAACCAATGTGGAAAATTCTTTTTTTTTTTTTTTTTTTGTTGGAAAGGGAATATTTTCAAGTGGGTCCTATTTTAATTGTATTGGCATTGGACCTTGGGTTTTGAAGACACACCAGATAATTCCTTAAAATTGAATAGGAATTGTATAGTGATTGAGATATTGGTAGTTTATGACAATCCAAGACTAGGTAGGTGCTGAATTATGGGCAAGGACGTTCTGGACTAACTTGGACTGCAAAGGCACAGTGGAACTCCATAACGACAAACAGCACAAAATTCCGTAAAAATCAAGAAATAAAAAATTTTTAACAAAAATACACCGACTTCAAAAAAATCTACTCTGAAAAAAATGCACAGTAAAGAAAAAAAAGTAATTACTTTGTTTTTAAAGTACGTAAAATGCACTGTATAGAGTTAAGACTCTGGCAGAATTGGTATTGCTGGTGGTAGTGCAGGTGGCTGGCGGGCTCTAATTGGCTGAAAGGCTATTCGTTATGTCGCCAACTACTAGCAGTTGTGGTAGTTGGCAGTTACAAGGCAAAGTTCCCGAACTTCAACTTCTTGGCTGCTGGACACAACTACCATCACGTGATCGTGACGCAGCAACCAATCAGAGATGTTTTGACAAGCATGCGCAAATTATAGGATAGGGTAGTTTGAAGTGTTCAGAATTTAACCCGTGTGAAATCCACCCGTGTTGGAATTTTCAACAACGAGAACTAATATTTTATTTGTAAATAAAATAATGTGTAAAGAATTCACTGTGGATGTAGGCAAAATGTATACAATGTAGAAAATATGTAGGATTCTTTTTATTCTCGCTATCTTACAACCTTTAATAGCATTGCAGGCGTATCCTAATAAACAACAAATATATGCCACGTGACCAACATAACCTACCATACTCCAGCGAGTAAATTTTCGTAAGTTTCATCGCTACTGGAAATCCATCTATTAAAATAATTAACAAAGAACTTGCTTTTAAAATAATTGAAATACTTGGAGGATGTTACAGGCCACTTATTTTGTAATCGTACATTTAGCTTACAATTTTGTATCAAATGTTCCTACAAAAACAATTAAGGTTATGTTATTGTTTGCATCAGGTCAGTATTGTATTTATAAACTCAATTTCTCGACCCCTAACTATAAATGGAAAGTTCCTTATCTTGCACAAAATTTAAACTCACAAAACTATACGTGATATTTTTTAACTTTATAAAACTGTGTCGGCCATGAACTGAGTTTTTGTTAATACCAAGTTAGTACCTGCAATAGAAACTAGCATTTGTGACCAGCATTAACATCAGCAACTACCACCTGCCACCTGCACTTCGTGATTGGTTCATATTAACCAATCACAGCCCATCAGCCACCTACACTACCACCAGCAATTTCAATGCTGCCAGAATCATTATTTTTGGAGTCTGTGACAGCCAAGCTTTTAAACAATTTTACGAAATTTCCTAAAATTGACTAAATATATTTTAAGTTACGTTAATTTTATAATGTAGCAATGCATAATTAAACCTATTTACAAAAATAAACAAACCAGGAACTTAAAACAACACCTCAAAAATCTATTGGCGAATGAACACAGATGTCATGTAAAACAAATCTAAATACCTTAAGGCGATTCTAAGCATCAAGAAACCACAATCAAGTACAATTAGAGAAAACTTACAGCGTGCAAGCGCATCGAAAATTTAGATATTGGACACATCTATCAATGGCATCTGCCCTTACGCGTCTGCCCACATTCGGGTCGCTCACTCAAGGTGCTCCCCTCCTAGCCCTGCCGTATACGCCAGCTGCTGTGCCCCGTGCTGTTCAACGCCATGCGGCTGCTGTCTTTGTGTCAATTAAGAAATGCTTTGTTGCAGTCAACATGAAATTTCATTAAATTATATGTATACCTACGCTACTTCATTACACGTTTGTTAACTTTGGCTGGCACCGACTCTAAAAATAACCATAATTGTATTATTATATATTACTGTCCTAATAAATGGATTGTATTCTAAGTATGTAGGTAGTCTAAAAATAACATAATTATTTTCTACTTTTTTGTGCATTAAATTTTTTTTCAGAGTTTATTTTTTTAAGTCAGTGTTATTATTTGTTAAAAGTTTTTTATGAGTTTTTTAGTAATCTATTTTACAGTACAGTATTTAATTAGGGCTCTCGTGCTCGTTAAGTGTTTTACATTGTATTTAATTATATGTATTTTTTGACTGCAGCAAATATTATCTAGTTTACGTTTTTTTTTTCCTTACCTGGTTTTCTGGAATGATATATTGCAGGAATGGTGTCCACAATTTTACTTAAAATCACAAGCAGTATACAAAATACAATCAAAGATGTGACTGCATTCACTTTTATCAACAGATTTTTTAAAATTGTTTATACTTAAAACCAATGCACAAGCATTGTTGAAGAATTTGTGAAGCAGTAATAGTTCAGTGCTAGTGTTGCAGTTAACACCCTGTGATGTCACTCCACTGTGGTACTTATGAGTACAAGAAAAAAATTGGTTGCTGGTAACTCATAACTCTTAACTGCCTTTGTCTTTTGCATGGCTTAACAAAGTCCTTGCTTCTTTTCACTTTCTGCTGAATTGCACTTGTCCCACTAGGGTGGTACCAGAAGTAGTGTTTGTTTTATAGGTGGGAGACTGTGACATTAATAATTGGGTGCTTATGTTTGTGGCGAACTCAACAGTGAAAAAAGTGTCGCAAGTCTTTACTGTAATCGCTTGGCCATGAGTATGGCGCCCGGGCAAGCAACCTCTGAGAACACCTTCTTGCCATTGTCCTCGATGTCTGTGAAGTTGACGCGTGCGAGTTCCTCCCAGCCCTCTTTTATGGCAAGCACTTGTGCCTCAACGCTGGAGAATGAGGTGACGCTGAGCTGTAGTCCCAATGCCTTGCCCAGGTCGAGCCTGGCTCGTAAGAGTTGCGTACCTAGTCCCTGACCAATGAACTCCTTTGCCACAGACAGCCCCAATGCAGAAAGGTACTCCTGCACGCCGTACTTCTGGAATGGGTCCGGTGCCTTCGAGTAAAGCGTTTTCTTCATCACTACAATCTTCTTGAGGGCTTCTCCTTTGTACTGTAATGTAATTTGAGTGTGTTAGATAGGTTTTGTAGTTAGTACATAGAAATGGTACAATGGATTATTGGAACATTTTGAGAATTCCTTATCCTGTCCCCTTAGTCGAGCTTCTGTTATTTTCTTTACAGCAGCCACCCAAACAATCTGACACCCTCTTTGTCAGTCTTACAAAAATAAAAGGAGTTAAAATACATATAATTACTATTCACATCTTAAGAACACTAAACCTTCTTACAGAAATACTCAGAACACTTTTCCAACAACCTTTTTTTGTCATTCTTTTGGAAGCCATGTCTAGTTTCTTTTTTTATCTTCGTTGTGCTTAACCATCCATAATGTAAAAATAGACATTGTAATGAACTTAATGATTTAAATACGTAAGTTAATTAATAAAATGTGATCGTGAAGTGTATGGAAAAAAAATTATATCTGTTTTAAATGTAGGTATAGACCATTCACGATAAAGTGAGCACTGCATAAATTTTTCTTTCATCCGTTTGGCAGCCACCTTTACTATTTTTAATATGAAAACTTCAATGTAACTAAAAACCAGTGTAAACGTTTCAACACTCTCAAAAGTTAACATCTGTTGGCCAGATAAAATATATTTTTAATTAAGTCCAAGTTATGCTGAGTGTTCAGTTTATAGTGAACAGCCTATAACATAAGTGAGGTGACTTTGAGACATTACAAAAATTTATTTTTCATATCTATGGTAGCCTTTAATAAAGAAATTTACTTGTGAAAAATTCCAAATAATAAATATTCACACGACATTTAATTAATATTTACTTACAGTTGACAATTATGGAAATTAAAAATATTATGAAAGTACCGGTATCCCAAAGTCACCCCACTTGTCCGAAGTCACCCTTGCTTACGGTAATATTTTATTGATTTTCCACTATACCGCTGATGTATAAATTCTTGGTTTCCAAGTGTTAATACTGTTTTTGTTTTAGAGCATAAATAATTTTTTTAAAGAACCAATATTATGTATGCATTACATAACATTTTTACACGAAATGTGCTTTATATGTTAAATTACATTTGTAAACAGTGAGAGAAAAAGTGGTATACTAATTTTTGCTCTTGCTGTTTACAAATTGCATTTAACAAGTAATTCAAATTTAGTGCAAATATGTTCAAATAACGCATACATGGAATTGGTTCTTGAAGCAAACATTTTTATTTATGTTAAGACTTGAAGACCAAGAATTTGTATCCATCATAGGAGAGTGCGTACCATGGGTTCAAAAATCGGGTCTCCTATGGACCTGACACCAAGCACATTAGCTCCTGCTATCCTCTGACAAGGCCCATCATCTTCCAAGAAGGCGACCAAGGAGACTTGCTGCCCCAGCATCTTCTTCCAGGCCTCTCGCATCTCCTCCACTGATACTCTGTCATCTCCCATTGACACACTCCTGACGAGAGGCTCGTTGGAAATGTAGTGATGTTCCATGAAGTCTAGGACATCTTCCTCCCTGTCACGTGGGACATCCTGGATCACAAAGCTCGGCACTTTCCCATCTATGGGCTTCCTTCCGACCACTCTGCGCCATACTGACGGGTGTGGCACAGACTCAGGCCTCTTCCAACCTTCTGGCATTCTCTCTGGAAACATATTTTTACTTAAAAATATTGACTGTCCTGCTATCATGAAGAGCGTAGCGTGATTTGGGAAGCATGCAAGTTTATATTTTTTTATGGAAATGGTTGCAAGAGTTATGGTATGTTGTACATGTTGGAATTTTCTTTTTTTTTCTTAGATTATAACTTTTGTCTATTGCATCTATCTCTAACCACACTTCATTTTATTTCATCTAGTATTTTTGCTGAATAAAGATAATGAGTTTTTCTGGTACATTAAAGTATGTTTATAAGGAGAACATTGTTAGGGCAGCTAGGTTTACTCAACATCCACAGTCTTAGGACTGGTACAGAACAATTACATTAACAGCTTTTCAAATGTAATTTAAACTGAACAGAGATTTTAACAGTCTGTGTAATATTCGTGTTTCTAAACCCTTCCAAAACTGGTCTCGCTAAGCTACATCTAGAAATATTTCAAAATCGCAGGAGTGAGTTCAGAGTACTTCTTAATAGGGATTTACATATTACTGTAAATGTTATTCAGTAGGGCTTAATCACATTTCAAGAAACAATTATCGTACATAAGCCATTTTCTGCAGTGAGATGAAAACAGTGCAATGTGAATAAAATTGTGGGGGAAAAATTCAAGAAACTTTCATATTTGTTTATAGTTTTAGAGTATTGGGAAAAAAAGAACAGCTAAAAATATCTTGTATCAACGGTGAACCATCCTGTAATAAACAACAAAGTATCTAGTATAGTATTGCTTGTTTTGGGGTAGGCAGCGCCATATGCATATGTTAGCACGTCACAAATTTCAGAAATATTTCTTGTTCTCGTTGAATACATTTGTGAAAATGGTTCACAACATGCTGTCCTGAGGTTGAAGACGATATGAAAAATATTGGGTCGGGAGCATGGATTTCAAGGCGTTTAGGGCCCACGAGGCTGTACCTCAGGACGGTGTCAGTGCATACCCTCTTCCGCCCCCTGTCCAGGCCAGGAGCATGCCTCACACTTTCACACACGTGCTTACTTGTGGAATGAAAGTCACGTTTCTGGCATTTACTAGGTCAAGTTACCACTAACTTGCATGGGCCATTGTACACTTTCTTCAGTGCTCTTCATGGGGCACAATTGCACACAAGTGCACTAATTAGGGTTTCTTCTGAAGGGAGGAGAAAGCAGAAACTAACCCTACAATGTCTGAAAAAATTTGCCAAGCTGAGATAACCCACGGCTACAAGGATTACGAACCAGTTGCCTAAGCTGACATCTACTCATTAAATTAAGCACTTATCAAAACAACTAAAAATCACTGCTGACCAAGTGACGGCATGGGCGAAGGAGGGAGAATGAAAAGTTTCCAGGATCACTTAAGCTAACAGATTAAACAAAGATGGTGACTCATGTTCGTAAAGACAACTGGCCTCGTTAAATGCTGTACAACAACTGGGCTGAGCATTGCACGCACTGGCCACACGAAGCGCATGTGTGCAGCACTAGCATTACATAATGGCCAAATTCAAAATATTAACTTAGACACTGTTTCCTTAATATGATTAAAATATGGAGGCAACTTAGGCCTTGAGTTTGAAAGATGTGAACAATAACACTATCTCTTTTAACATTACATAATTAATCACCCATACTCGAGTTCCTGCCCTGATGTTTAAATTACTGTGCCTGCACATCTCCCCTGAAAACAACAATCACATAACCCTTGACATGGCCGTGAATCGGCCCTGGCTGTTAACTACTTAGTTCCTATGGTCCGTGAGCTAAAGCATGTAAAGAGGCAGCAAAGCCCAGCGTCCTGGTTCTTTTTCTGGTCTTCTCAAAACCGCTCCTAACTAACCCTATGGGCATGCTCGCGGGTCTGGATTTGGCTGGGGCCAGAGTAAGTACGACAACATGGTGATGCTTGGCATCTACAGAGTGCTTCTGAAGAAAAAATGTACTAGCTCGTCAGCCACTTTACTAGTTCGTTGGAATCTTGCTCAGATCTCATTGTGCAATTATTTTTTCTTACCTGTACTAGCTTGTCCTCACTGTCAGAATGTTTACTTTCTTAAAACCGATGCAGTTACGCATACAACATATTAAAAACAGGTCTTCACTGACTTACTCTGGATATCGAGGGAAGTAACCCTCAAGATGTAATTCAGGCCTACCACAAGTTTTTGTGGCATTACTATAGCATAATTTTTATGTCAATGTGAATTCAGTTTTTGAATGTTGAAATATCTCTGATTATGTGAGGTAATAACTGATACGGAATGAATAGATTGCTGTTGGTATAAATGTTGCTTAAACCTGGGTAATTCATTGATTGCACTGTAAAAAAGGTTTTGTAGAAAACATGTGATCAAAAAGAGTTAGCTTAATTTTGTAGTTGTGACCAAACACACAAAGCATTTAAGAAACTTTTCAAACCAAACGACAAATTTCAAGCTCTCATTTTAATTCCAAGCAATTTCTTTTGGATGTAAAATTTCTGAACCAGTTGTTTTAAAATCAGTTTTAATTTTAAAAAAAGTTTTCAGAAACTTAAAAGGTTTTCTGTAGGCCTACATGTGCATCATACATACTTTTATCTTCATTAATGTGCTATAAAAATATTTTTTTGCTACTTGTAGATACTTTCAGGCAAAATTGCCTGTGGAAGACTGAAGAGTGGCAATGAGGCAAGGTGGTAGAACGTGACATGACCTTGAATGTACAGAATAATTGCAGATAGGTGAAACTCATTATAGATGTGTAACTAGATAAAATGATCAATTTTATATTAATGAATTAATGTGATTTTAATATATGCAGTCCAGGCCCCAATTAAATATCATTTGTTATTTGCAGCGTAGCTCAGTTGCAGATAAAGTAAAATGGTTATTTGCAGCATAGCTCAGTTGCATATCAAGTAAAATGGGTCTTTACTTCCACCTCTAGTCACAGTTATAACAGAATAGACCCACACATTTTTCATACGTACATATATGCATACACGAAAAAAATCAAATTGACTTGTGCTGAAGTATATGTGCATGTGTACAACAGCTTTGTACCTATCATGTGACACACTTCTGTGCGAGCGTGTTTAATTCCATCCACTATAGCGTAATCAGATGCATCACACGTGTATATTGTGTGTTTTTCCATAAAAAGTTATATTTAATAATTGTTCCCCTGTTCACTGCAAGTTTTGTGACATTCATTAATGAGGCTTGATTCCACATAGTTTGGATTTCTTTGTTTACTCAGTAATTTCAGTTTCTGTCCATTTATAATGATTTTTCTAAATTCAACAATTTAGGAATTGGTAATATGTAAAATGTTCCAGGAATCCAAAAAGCTATGCCAAGATAGGTCGCCAGAACTGTTAAAATATCGAATGGAGAAATAATTTAAAAGTTGTTTCTTGTGCCATACTTCTTTAGGTGTGGGTCTGTATCCACACATTTGATTTTTAATAATTCGGGCGACCTAGCTTGGCATAGTTGTTTGAAACACTGGTAGGTGGTTTAGATAGGAACAGCAATGGGAGACATTTACTCAATAACTTCTGTTTGGGTGGCTATATGTCAGGGCATAGCTAGAGTGAAAACTAGTTGGAAAAAATGTTTCACAACTTTGTGGAGGAGAATGTAAGGAAGGGAAGAAAACAGCTTACGCTATACATACCTGACTGATAACATGGCTTCCGTCGTTTTCAGTAACACTCTCTGACAGGTATAATGTGCACACACTAGAGTTCTAATCAATATTTACGCAACTGCTGCCAGTACTGAACTACTCTACCTCATCCCTTTGCTCAGCAGGAATAAACTCTTCCGACTCACTTGATGGGTGTCGGTCATCTGCGTATTATCCTCTCAACTGGCATTATCAATATCAGCTTTATAGATACTCTGAAATTATTGCTACTCAAATAAGGTCAGGGGTGTAGGAACGTTTGGTGATTGAGGGTGGGGTAAGACATGGAACACTCAACCTCTCTAATAAAGTGGGGAGTCCAAGAGTCCTTCCCTGGGAAAATTAAGGTTTTCAGGGTGTAAAATGGTTCAATTTAAACATATTTCATACTTAAACATGCTAAATATTCAACTTGTTTGAATAGTGATTTTTTTTTGTGAAAACTTGTTTCAGCAAACAATTTTATAAAGACACAATTAACACTGCCGGGAGCCAATACCACAAAAAATAAATTTATATCAGGAAAAAAGCAATATTACACACTGTAATTAAAGCAGTTATTGTGTGTAACCAAAACAATATATTTGGATAACATCCTTGCTGCGTATAAATTGTTATAACAGCATTGGTTGCTATTTGAGATGCAAGGTTCGTGTAAGAATTAAAAATCAGGGAAATACTATGAAATAAAAGTAAAAGTAGGGTAAATACTGTTCTTCACCAGAAATTACATTAAAAGTGGGATTTACCTAATTGTTTTTATATCTTTGCTCATATTATGTCCATCACGAAAATACTACGATGTTGATAACAAAACAGTATGATTTAAATCTTCAAGGAAAGACTATTACAAGGTTAGCATCTTCATTTTAATGTACATGAACAAACATCATATTCCTATTACAAGTTTTTAACATGTATTATTCAATAGTACGTGATTATAAAGGTCTTAGTGTAAGATATTTGTTACAATACTGTCGCGCTTCCCAGTAAGTCGTTTAAATTACATAAATTTTCTTGAACTTTATGGTAAGCTCGCATGTCACGTCCTGGGCCCCTGCACCTTGTAATCTCAAACACCAGGACTTTTGCTGCAAACAGTGTACCAACTATTCTGAACTAAACAAAAAGCCGTATTCCCAATTGATAGGCGTATAAAGCTAAAGCTAGAGATACGTGTGGCCATCACTAGGGGCAGGAAAATTTCGCGGATTCAATGACCCGCAGGCTAGAATCCATCGTACTATGTACACTCAAGCCCAGTATATTCGTTCATTGTCTGTTGTTCCACTGAGTAGCAGCTAGTGTAAAAATGGTCGAGGCTTTAGTACGCATAGGATAGTTGTTTCTAACATGCAGGTTATTGAATCCGCGAAATTTTCCGGCCCTTAGCCATCACAGCCATCCAACTCTCAAGTGTCCATCCCTTAGTCATGTGATCTACAGCCAATCAGCAGCCTCCAAAAATGGTATCCGTCTGTTCAGCAAACAACTTTCAATGGATGGATGAAAGTTCAGCCTTATAAACACATTACTGTTGCAGTCAGCTTTCAATATGTTTAGAAGACAGTGAAGTTTATTTACATGGTTGTATTTACTTAAATACTAGTGTTTTCTTAGCGATTTAATTGGTTTAAACAACCTGTCGTACTTCAGTTTTCAGAATATTTTCTATTTACTGTGGTGCTACCGACATCTTACAGTTCGTACTCCACGGACGTGCACGTTTACACTCTTCGTCAACTAAATAGGTTAAGGGTCGCTCTCTGCTAGTCACGGCCTCAGTGGTAGAGACACAAGTTCTTACTCATCGCCGTGGGCACGAGAAGAGAAGAACGACACAACTACTCGCTCAGGCGTGTGTACAGTAAGGTAGTTACCACTAATAAATGAGCATATCACTATTAGGTTGCATGATGTTTATCCCAACTTCAGATTACACTCTACCAGCATGGTTACAAAACCCTGTACACGCGGTCGCGATGGGCTCTTAGCGTAAAATTTATACTGTAAATTTTAAGTTTATACAAATTACGACCAGTAACTAAATTGCAAAGCCCAGTGGCTCATGCTTCTCAAACTGAATGTGCCCTGGCACCGATGCTACTACACTTGCATCCCGCCCACGTGCTTCCACGGATGCTTTCCCACACACGTCCCCCCTGTACGACATCACAACAGCTAAGAAAGAATAACTAAGGTCCAGCGCCCTCGCTAGCCCAGCCGGAAGTCGCCCATAGATAAGATGCCACAGTATGGCCACCTCAGACTCCCCTTCACCTACTGAGAGCACTCCTTATTTTACTGGTGCTGCTGTTATCCATTCCTATTGGGACTACAGCTTAAAACAGCAAATTACAAATTACAACATTAAATATTACAATTTTTTGTTTCAAATTATTTCCCTCGAAATCATGTTATCTCAGTTCCTTTTATTTCCTTGCAGTGTTGGCGGTAGCAATTATACCAGTTCCTTGCGCTCAGCGCTTCTTAACATCGGCATTTCTAAGAACAAAGGGGATGTAAACAACAACATGAACAATCACATTTTCCTTAGCCTCGAGTGCTCTCATCTACCATACATAATGGTCCAATTAAGTAGCGATTATTTATTTATACCAGTTAGGCCCACCACTCGTAAACTTAATTTATTTACTTTACAACGAATTTCAATGCTTAAATTTATATAGACCAATATTTCTGTCCTCTTCCCCTCCTTTATCTCCTGCCATGGTCTACACCTACATACAGGTGTCAAGTCCCGGCCTCACACAACTTAATTTTAACACAGGTCCTTCGTTTGTTGCTTCCCTTGGTGATCTCGACGCACTACACTGCCCTCGGCACCACTCATCCTTTCTCTTATAGCTAGTGCTCACGAAGCATTCCGGGATTCCATTAGACCTATGCTGACGCCGGTAATCACGTACAGAAATATGTTCATGTTTAAGAATTGAGTTTTAAATTATGTTACGTTCATGCCAGACTGAAAGCTACAACTACGCATCAAAAATAAATTTGGAAACAAATAGGGCAGGTAGGCCAAGTACCTTACATTACTGTGAAATCTCGTTACAAAGTACATGAAGGTAACTTGAAATGTTATGCTTAGTACTGAAAATACTTTATACTGAACAGTTATGTAATGGAAAACTTTACGTAGAGGTTCCAGTAAATGTACTTTATTATGTTAAGTACTTTAAACTGAAGTACTTTCTACTGAGATTTCACTGTAGCTAATTATAGGAATGTATTTCCTCTGTATGATTCAGTCAGCAAAATATTAATGAATTAAGTTTTTGATTTTAGGCTCTCAGAATATTTTTTCTATTCAATTACAAATGCTACAGTAATGTAATTTACTTTATGATATACACATTGATAATTTATGTTTTATTAAAATTTTAAGAAAAAATGTTTTGCCTACTACTTATTCTTCTCGTTAGTAACTTAGTTGGTAGCACTGATAAACCAACAAACGTACAATAGGCCTATGTTATTAAACTTTATAAATTTCGTACCAGCATGCATTACATAAAACATAAACAAGCTGACTAGAAGAATGCTATGAAACTGATAATCATTTTCGCATTTAGCTATACAGTTTTTTTTTTCTCTTGACGCAATGGTGTATCGTACATTAAAAATGTTTTAATGTCCTCATGCTCATTTTGTACAATTTTTTTGACACTGCACACATAATCTCTACATATAAAATAAAGTGTTCTACTCACTCATTTACTCATCAATGCATAGCCCAAACTGCTGGACCTAGAGACATTAAATTTTGAGGGTGGATTTCCCGTACGCTGTGGGTAACCACTAAGAAAGTTTTTTTTTCTCCAAAATACAGAAATTAAAGGGGGGAAAGGGGTGAACTGTGTTTTCAAGCAATCCTCAATAACTCTTAAGCCCACTGAGGTATTGAGGTGATTTTTGCTTCGCAATGAACCTTACACGTTGCCCTAAAACCAAAAAGTATTTTCAGGATTTTTAAAAATTTAACCTTACTTTTCTGTATCTCATAAACCTTTTGAGGTTATGTAAATACCTAAAAATCTATTTAATGATTTTTCTAAATTCAGTAATTCAGGAACTGGAAATATGTAAAATGTTCCAGAAATTCCGAAAAGCAGGCAAGGCCACAGAGAAATAATTTGAAAGTTGATACTTGTTGTATCCATCTGTACCACTTTAGGTATGGGTCTGTATCCACACATTTTATTTTTTAATAATTCTGGCGATGTATCTTGGCATAGTTGTTTGGAACACTGCTAGGAGGTTTAGGGTTTGAATCCTGTGATAAGAATAGCGACTGGATCATCTATGCTATTATATACACATAAGTTAATTTTCTGTTTGAAGTAGACAACATTGTTAGGTAGCCTAAATGTTAAAAGAATTGTAGACGTAGTTGCAACGGGAACAATTGATTTGGCATTGAGGATCACATGAGGTGGATGTGGAACATTGCCTGGAATGATGGTCCAGGAACACGGGAGATCTGTGAAAAATGTCGCCCAACTTGCAACATCGCACAGGCACGATTATCACATGTGAAAATTCGGTTGACTCTTCTGGGAATCAAACCCTTGTTACAATAGTATTGATAATTTTTAATAGAATAGTGGACAAAGCCGTGGCTGGGCAGCTAGTATAAAATATAACAGATTTTACTATCTGCAGCAAAAATCACTACAAAACACCCTAGCTGCCGAAGAGTATGTATGGTATAGACAAGCCTTACACTATTCAGCATCTTTGCTAAGATGACACTAGCTGAGCAGTCACGGAGAAGACCAAACCCTGGAAGGGGAAGGAAGCTTGCCTCACCCTGGTCAAAATTATGGACAAATACCTAACAAATTTACAGTTAAAAAAGAGTGCAGGGATGGCCAGTAGGGGTATCACCAAGAAAACCAACACTATCAGTAGGCTTAGAGCACAGAATCTTTTACTCAAATTTTAATATAATAAATTAATAATAGGTAATTTAATTGCATACATTAGAGTTTATATACAAAAATTAAATTGTAATATACCTTTTTCTATAGGCCTATTACACTTGTATATTTTTACATATATACACTAATATGTATGGTGGTACAAAATTAATTTTGTAACCCACTGTCAAATTTTTTTTTTGGGGGAGGGAGGAGGGAGGTGGTACATTGTATCCATTGACCCCCCCCCCCCTCCTTTGTTTGTAATGCCTTTGAATATGGTCATTATTTTGTAACGAGGAACAGTTGACAAGAAAAAATAATCATAATGAGTAGTGCTGTATCTAGGGAGGGGCAAGAGGGGGCATGTTTCTCGGATGGCATATCAAAGGGGTGGCAGGCTGGCCGGGTCTTGTTTGACAAAGTTAAGACAGAAAAATAATGTCCACCTTGAAGAAGCTTATTCAGTTAATAATGAAAGTATGGTAAATTTTGGGTTGAGAGAAATGTTAATTAAAGTTACAATGTTATGTTGTATGTACATACAATGTTCATGTGAATGCAACACCCGTACATTAAACTGAATTGACAAGTTTATTTTCATCATATTATTCTGACGTAAAAATTTAAGTTCCAAATATTGCAACTAAATTAATATTACAGCAGTATTTTCTATGTGTTTACCAAATATTTATCTTGTCTTGCCATAAAATTTGGAAAAATAAAATAATGGGGATGGCGCAAGCCAACTTTGCCCACCATTACAAAATTGTCCAGATCCCATTGTACTGATAATGAGCACACAGCCATGTGTATTCTGAAAAGTGAACTAAAAAGTAGGTGCCGTTTCAATGTGCAGATTTTTATTAGTTATCAAGCTAAACACAACCCACAATAATGGTAAAATGAGAACTAGTCACACCACACAACTCACCACTGATCACTCCGAGTGTCTGCCTTCACCTTTAACGCTCGTCTCTGTGAGCTGCTGGTTTATGTACATAGCAACAAGTGTGAATAGGTAATTATTTAAAGAGCATTACATAGAACAATTATGCAACTTCCTTTACGAAATGCCATAGCTGTGTGTTATTATATAAAGAACAATACCCACTAGATTGCATGATAAGACAGTTTCTTGTAAGTACACTCTTATCTTAAATTATCTGAGCATTTTTAGTGGCAGATATTTTGGTGTGTTATGTAACAGTTATATCTGTTCTGCTCTTTTTTAACTGTTGCAAACAATCTAACTATTGCATAGATATTATCAGCAAGGGCAAGGTCTAACCTCATTTACAATATATGTTTTGTACCAGAAGCTTTTTAAGTAGCTCTTTTGGAATAGATAGGTTCTGCACTATTTTTTTTTATCAAGTTTCTTCATCTCTTTTTATGGAAGGAGCTTTTCAATAAAAGTCAAGTGCTGTAGGAACAAGCACCACTGTCTGATAACATGTCTTGTACTTCTGAAAAACAAATACTGTACTGTAAGTTGTGACACAAGTGGTTTTTATTTAGATGTGAACACATCTTTTTTTAGCATATCATATTTAATCTTCGTGCTTGACTCTGAAAGTTCTGGAAACTTAAACCTATGTATGAAATGACACCCACATATCTTAAGACTTTGATAGGGAATTTGAATTTGGAATATTGTGTTCCGAAAATTACTTTCTGACATCTGTTGCACAGCTACTGAGACTGCTAATGAAAACTATAGCTATGCCAGTAATATAAAATTACTGTACATTCTCCTGGGACATGATTTTGTAAGGTTAAAATTTCTTTCTCCAGCTTCCTTCCCCCAAACATTCAAGGGCACACTTTCTTTTGTTTTACTTAACATTTCACTGTGATGTATGTATTGATTCTTTTTCTTTGCTGCTCGTCCAATCTGACACGGCTACCACTATACTCATTTGCCAGCATGTCGTTAGCTGGCCCGAATTTACAATTTTTTTTGTGCCCTAGGCCAAAGATGAGGGATGTGCACCCCCACCTTCTTTTTAACATATGTATGTACATACTGTATATAGACTATTACAATATTTCGAAATCTGTAATTCATCTTCAGAGCAACATATTTTGTGTTAGTTATATGTATATATTTCCTTTTGTCCATTAATAGTTATTTTATTACAGCCAATACATTTTTGTCAAGAACTAAAATTAATTAAAAATAAATACAAACCAGTTTATTATACAGCACAGTATTTGCTGCGTTTAATTTCTTTCCAACTCTGCCATACAATATTATAATCGGATGAAGTTATGCATATAAACAGACCAAGCACCCATTTTTAGTTATCAGTAAAACATTAACATGCTATAAGTTTTTCAGATTTGGATTGTTGTATGAAAAAATATTTCAGTCCTATAATGTCAATATTTATGATAACAGGATATAGGATTAAAATATTTTCTGTACTACTGTTTCAAAGCAGAAAAATATGTTACATACAACTTACAATTGGCGTTTGGTCTATGTATGCATAACACCATCCAATTATAGGCGAGACTGCAAAATATAACCATTTTCGATTTCAATTAGTTCCCTGCGCACCCTCCCGGAACTGCACCCTAGACCATGACCTAGGCAGGCCTTATGCTGAATCCGGGCCTGGTCACTATTGTCACGACAGCCCAGGTTTGAATCGAATTCACCAGCAGGGCCACTTTATGAGAATGTGAGTCCTGGGTCACTTTAAATCTCAGGCTTCTCCTCTACGTCCCTTTTTTTTTTTTTTTTGAGATGTAGTGATCGTGTGTGCTTGTAGGTCATCATACAGTAAGTCCTCAATTTACATCGAGGTTAAGTTTCTAAAAACTGTGACACAATTAGAAACAAATTTAGTCAGACCAGCGTCCCAAAGCCTACAGCTACAACTTTTCGGAACATAAGAATATCAACTCTGGCGGAAGACTGGATTAACAACATTATTCTGAATAAACTACTATTTAAATTGAAAAGTGGGTTCTCAAACATTAGGGATGTTATTAATACGAAATAATGTAAAGCTGTATGACATAAATCCCGAACTTACTGTACTTTCCTGACATGGTGGCTGTGTTGTTATGGTTCTGACCTCAGCAATCGTGGTTATCAACAACATTGTCTTTACATACACTCTACACTTGAAACTGATTTCACAGCAACCATCAAGGTTTAATGGGCATCTACGAACGGCCCATTCATTTTAAATTAGGTATCATATATTTTTTACTCACAAAGTGAGTTCCCTTAGATTTAAGGCCTGGGGATAGCACCTATTTTGTTCCCATAGACGCAGCCCTATTCACAAGTAACAAACTTTACGGCAGCTAACATTGTGGAAATATTTAATACCTTTCACAACATCCATTGTTAACACATCCTATTAAAACATATTGGTGAATTTTAATTTATAATCACATGAACTTGTATGTGTGTTTGCCTAGACAACAGATGACAAGCAGTTCATAGCTATTTGCAGCATCTCAATTCTTTCAGCAAGTTAGTGTGATGTGATTTACGATGCATTTATTTTCAAGGATTTATTTATAAAAGTAATTTCTCAACTCACAGGTAATTTCAAAATCAAATTATTTTCCAGGAATTACTGAACACTGCTTTATTAATCATTAAAACTTTGAGAGATGATACAATAGTAACAAAATAATAATTGCAATAAATATGGGCGCTAGAAGTTCAGTTGACATAAAAAATACATTTAACAAGTCACAATCCTGCAACTTTTTGAACATGAGATATGATATTTTGTACATACCCACTTACATTTAGCAAATTGACAAGCTCCAAATTCACATAATTTCGTTATCACCTAATTTGCTGCACTTTTATAATTTGCTTTAGATAATTGGTCCAAGGCCGTCACAACCAGATACATGCACATCTCTTCACAGTTCAGTATTTATAATTATTGTACAGCCACTTTAATAATATGCGTATGTACACTTTGTGCAAAGAGCACCACATAGTTCTGCCATACACTTATATTCCACAAGGTAAAACACCTTCCCTGTGGTGTCACAACACAATCACGTTACACAAGGGTAGAGGCGAAGGAGTAAGGCATCACACACACACAGAGCAGATTAAGAAGTTGCATTTTGAAGATACTCTTACCAGAATAAATACAGCAAATGCTCATGAAACATTAAGTCTACTGTAAACAGAAAGTTTTCTTTAAGGGGCCTGCCAACCTGGTTGTTGAACGTTGTTGCTGTTGCTGTGGGTTATAAATACACTTCCCCTCCCCCCCTCCACAAAAAAGTATATTCATACAGTATTGTTCCCAAAGTATAAAAAAAAAAAAAAATTTCAGAGGATGTTGTTAAGTACTTTCAAAACACTACGTGTATTTAAAAAATGCTATTTCCGAGCCTTCCAGTGCAGCAACTTTAGCAGATTATATCTCGCAATATAGCGCTACCTAAGGGCACTGCTTATGAAGTCCCATAGTTCAGTACCTTGCACGTAAGAGGTAGGTGGATTAGGTAAGAAGCAGTGTAACCCTTATCACACTTTCACTTCTGAGCCTCTGACAAACTCCAGGTAGATGTGTCTTTAGCACATTTCACAATACTTTACTTTGGATTAATGTAAATTATTCACGAAACCTTAAACGTGATAGGCCCTGCAATGTGAATATGGGTCATATTCTCTCAGTGTTGTTATTTATCATCAACGATGATGAACACCTGTTAAGGTGGTGAGAGGGTTTTACAGCTCTTTAACATCAAGGTTTTGGGAGTCAATGAGGATGAAATAAAGTGAAGGGACATCACAACATCCATACCCGAACAGGGATTAGAACTCAGGACTTCTCGCACCGAAGATCTGCGCCTAACTGACTATGCTACAGAGGCCGGCTCCACACCTGTTATGTTTGACTGTATAGGTAATCCCACTAACAGAGAACTAAAGTGTGTTATAATGATGGGAACGTTGAAAATGAAAATCCTTCACCTATAACAACTGCAGTCTCTAGAATCATAACTATGTGAAATTATGTTTTGTAGCATTAGTGAATGAGGTACAACTAAAGCAGGAAATTACAGTACGTGTAGTGCATCAGTTCACACCCCGTGTAATAAACCTTACAGCAGTAGGAAGTTAGGTCATCCACATACTGTGTAATGTGGCACTTCTTGATAGTTTCCTGTGAGTAAAATTAATGAGAATGTACATTATTTGCATGCTGTTGCTGCTATATCTGCCAAAACAATGTAATGTAATGATGCTGATATGAAGTGATACAATGATTATTTAGGTAAGAACCTTTTACTGTAACATGTAAAGATGTGAAAACTGTGTATAAAATTCTAATGCTGAGTTATTAATGTATAAAAAATGATGATTCTCCTTATAGGCCGTTCGGAATAAAGTGAGCACTAAAGATTTAACCTCTGAAAAAAATCACTAGCCGTTACTGCATATACATCACCACTAACAAGAGTTACTTTACTGCTTGTATGGTTGGTAGCGATTTATTGTACGTAGTTCCGTGTATTTTCCTATTTGAATACAATATTAGTGAAAGAACATATGACGAACTCGACCTGTCTGTATTTA